>JAXQKE010000085.1:24971-81641 GCA_037042355.1 Candida sp. Y128-05E | reverse complement strand
CGTGTGGCGTAGTTGGTAGCGCGTTCCCTTAGCATGGGAAAGGTCATGAGTTCGATTCTTATCTCGTCCATTTAATTCTTTTTTGCAGTCATAAATTGATATGTAACTAATTAGTCCTACTCGAAGTAGGCGTTGACTAGATCAATGTATATTTCCTTTTTTATAACCAGTTTATATAGTATAATTTAGATTAAATATCTAGAATAGTTTTACTGTAACCGCTCAATATCGTCTGACCGAATTTTCAGCTTACTTTAGAATAAATATGGCAATGCGTTAATGTTTTATAATGATTGATAGTGTCTTCTTTAATTTCCACGAATAATAAAACGTAAGCACAATACAAAATTATTGGAACCTCAATGTGATTACTACTCTACTACGATGTTTACTAACAATTTTTCTTTTCCTTGAGTTTTTTTGAAAGATACATAACTAATTTGTACCCAAAAATTCTGTTTTGTATGACAAAAAGTCAGAACTATTAATTTTCACGCCAAAGGATAATCTATGGATGGAATTGCAATATTAGTTTAATAAATCAACTATCAATGCCATGTAAATCAAGTGTCCCTTGATTGTAATCATCAACATTTGCTTAGTTAAATTTAGTCGTGTACTTTTCAAGATTTGTTAATTTTTCAGGCATCGAAACATCAACAGATAGATAACTTGATAATAATCAAATAGCACAGACATGTCAGACTTTGAAGATAACGCTTTCAATGAAGGAGCTGAGAACTATGATGATTTCGATGGGGCTGATCATTTCTCAGAAGAAGAATTTGTAGAACCTGAAGAAACAAATGGTGATGTCACCATGCAAACTGCCGATGGTAAAGAAATCATCAATGGTGGATTTGGACCAGATGATGCCAAGGTAGTAGTAGGTAAGAAAATAACCAAAGAGTTAGCCATACCCAAAGAAGATAGAACTACCACTCCTTACATGACCAAATACGAAAGAGCAAGAATATTAGGTACCAGAGCATTGCAAATCTCGTTGAATGCTCCTGTATTAGTTGACATTGAAGGTGAAACTGATCCTTTACAAATTGCCATGAAGGAATTAGCTCAAAAGAAAATTCCATTGGTTATTAGAAGACATTTACCAGATGGTTCTTATGAAGATTGGGGCTGTGATGAATTGATCATTGATCATTGATTGGTCCCAATTTACCTACCTACAAAACATGTAAACTAGAAGGTGAATCTATTGCATATAATTCTGTACATTAATATAAAAACAAGCATGATCATTTGTAGATATCTTTCATATATACATCTATTGTGAAGTGTTGATCATTAGATATTAAATGATATGATAATTGTAAACCAGGGGTGAATGATGCATAAACTACATTGATAGTTTCATTTGTAGATTGATATACCCACATTATCTTTTAATCTATATATGCTTCCTTTGTGATGAATTGATAATTAGATATGAAATTATGTAACCCTCCAAGCAATGTTTCAATAATAATCATTATCATTTGTAGATTGTTCATGGTCATATTCTACCATAGATTAAATCATTAAACCAATCAAATCATTAGTTCAATCGTATATCCAATTATCGAGTTCATAATAAAATTCACTATGTTCATAATTTGAACTTATTCATAAATTCATTCATCTATTCACTTCATTCGTACACTCTATTCCTTCATATATCCAATTCATTAATCTACTAAATTAATTCATATATTCGCTTCCACATACTCAATTCATTCGTATTTTCAAATCATTCGTATTTTCAAATCATTCGTATTTTCAAATCATTCGTATTTTCAAATCATTCGTAAAATCATTCATATATTCACTTCATATCTTCAATTAATTCATGTATATTCAATTCATTCATATTCAATTCATCTATTCATCCATATATTCAAATCATTCATATATCCACTTTATTAATCAATCCAATTCATTCATAAATACACAAATACATTCATAAATACATTCATAAATTCATTCATGAATACATTCACAAATTCATGCATATATTAATAAATCACATATTCAATTGATTAATATATTGGCTTCGCTCATATATTCATATACCCACTTCATACATATATTCGCTTCGCTCATATATTCATATATTTTCTTCATTCATATATTCAATTAATTCACATGTTCGCTTCGCTCATATGTTTAATCAATATACGCATCCAACCATTTCCCCGCCTGAAACATCCTCTTCCCATCAATCTGTTCCTTTACAAACCCATTTACCATATTATCAAAAACCGATCTATCTAATCTATGATCACCAGACCCAATTTCCCCCAATTGCACAGAACAACAAATATCTTTTAAGGTATCTACATCTACCATTAATTCCTCCTCTCTAAATTTGACATCAGAAGTTTGTGCAAACACTTTTAAAGCCAGATAAATCGTCATTCGATCTTGAAATTTATTAAATTCAGATGCCATAATTTGCAGGAATTTAGTAAAATTAATTCCATTTTCTTGAAAAGTTCCATCTACTGTAAGCATTTGAGTTAGTTGATGATCTGAAGGTTGTTTAGAACCTAATTGTTTATAAATATTAATTAAATCTTGTTTAGTAATAGTAGTATCTCTAGATTCCCCATCTATTAAAGTAAAAGCATTTCTTAATTGTGATTTTTGATTATTAGAAAGTGTATTTAAAGACATGGTGTGAAGTTAGTGTGTTAGTTGTTAGTTCTTTTGGTAGAAGATTATTATCAATTTTGGTTGATGTTTACCTTTTTCTCAAATGTAAATAAAGAAAAACTAAAATTATTTTGATCTAACAAATATCAATTATAACTAACAGGACAGTTACTTTTCATACTTCAATTAATACTATACATATATTTCTAACTTCTTTCTTCCAATGGATGGTGATCTATATAATCAACCAGTGGTTATAGATAATGGGTCTGGTAATTTAAAAGCAGGTTTTGCTGGGGAAGATAAACCCAAGACTTTTGGGTCTGCTATAATAGGTAGACCTAAATATACTAAGATTATGGCTGGGAGTTTAATAGGTGAAAGTGCTAGTTCTACTTCTCAAGAGACTTTTATTGGGGATTTGGCTCAACAGAATAGAGGTTTACTAAAACTACTGTACCCTATAGAACATGGGGTGGTTACTAATTGGAATGATATGGAGAAATTATGGTATAATACTTATAGTCAGGATTTGCAAGCAAATCCTGAAGATCATCCGTTATTAATCACTGAAGCTCCCTTAAACCCCAGAACTAATAGAGACAAAATGTGTCAAATCTTGTTTGAATCATTTAATATTCCTTGTATTTTTGTTTCTATACAAGCTGTTTTATCATTATATGCCTCTGGTCGTACCACTGGTGTGGTAGTGGATTCTGGTGATGGTGTCACCCATATTGTTCCAGTATATGAGGGATTTTCACTACCTACCTCTATTAAAAGAATGGATATAGCTGGGAGAGACATCACCACGCAATTGTCTCACAACATACGTAGAATGACAGGGGTGAATTTTAGTTCTTCGGCAGAGTTTGAGATTGTCAGACTAATTAAAGAGAAAGCGTGTTATATCTCGAAAGATCCACTTAAAGATGAGAAATTGGCGGCGTCGTCTTACTATCTAGGCAATAGCGACTCGGAGCTCTTTACGAGCTATAAATTGCCAGACGGCCATGAGATTCAACTAGGCGCAGAGCGTTTCCGCTCGCCAGAAATCCTTTTCAACCCCCAATTGATTGGGGATGAGTCTCCAGGGATTCATGAATTGACTGCATTGGCTATAGCCAAGACTGACCTCGATTTACGTCCAACATTGTACCAAAATATTATTCTTAGTGGTGGGAATACCCTTCTACGTAACTTTGGTGATAGGTTGCTTTCAGAGTTAAAACAACAACAGTCATCATCTTCTTCACAGTTTAATAGTGTGTGGAACAAACAGATTGGGCCCACGACGTATGATACAAAGATGAAGGTGAAAATATACGCACCCCCAGAGAGGAAGTATTCGACGTGGATCGGGGGGTCGATCTTGGCGGGGTTGTCAACGTTTAAGAAAATGTGGGTGACGTCTCAGGAGTATGAGGAGAATCCGGATATAATACATGTTAAGTGTATGTGAATTTATGCCGCCCGAAGAGTGGGATAAATTAGATAACCATTTACAACTAACGATTATTAAAGGTTTAATATGTATCTTTTATTCGTTAGTTTATTTATTCCATTCTCCAAATACTACGGGTCAAGAATGGGAAGATATAGACAATAATTAAAGCTAATGATAATTAAGGATTTAATCACCGTATTTATCTTTATTTTATTCTTAGTTTATGCATTCTATTCTCCAAAAATGGAATATTATAGATAATTATATAATAAGATGATAAATATCATCTATCTACTATTATTATTAATGAAGATATATTTTATATTCTTTAATAAGGAGAATCTATATACATATGCAAAAACGTCATTTAAACTTAGATACTATAATATCTATACACAATGCAAAACGTCATTTGTTTAAATACCATAATATCTATCACCAAAGTCACCTAAACCAGGGACGATATATTTATCAGCATTCAATTTTTCATCAATAGCACCAGTAATAATACGAACTTCAGGGTATTTTTCTTGGAAAGCAGAAATACCTTCTGGGGCAGCAAGCAAATTCAAAAAGAAAATATTTTTAGCTTGAACACCTCTGGATAATAAGACTTCAACAGCCATCATAGCGGAACCACCAGTAGCCAACATTGGATCTAATAAGAAAACAAATCTTTCACTGATATCTTCTGGTAATTTATCGTAGAATAATTTTGGCATAGCGGTTTCTTCATCTCTTTGAATCAAAATTTTACCAATTCTAACTGATCTACAGCAATCTCTCAAACCCATTTCCATGGATTCACCAGCTCTGACGATGGAAACACCACAGATTTTACCCAAGAATCTAGCACCTTCGTACTTGTTATCACCGTAACACAGAATAGTAGTCTTTTCAACTGGCATATGGTTCAAACCTTCTTCAACCAATAATCTAATAATACGATCGGCATAAAACACGAAATCGCCTCTTTTTGTATGTTGGTCTCTAATGATAGAGTATAATCCAATTAATTGGTTGGTTTGTCTCAACAAAATGACATTTTTACTAATTTCCGAAGTAGACATTATAGCTAATGAAAAGGTATGGCTATCTCAAAATTTTCTGATGAGCAAGATTTTCAAGATAACAAAAAATACGAGCCGTACGAAAAATAACCATTCTACAATATGATATATCAATTGTTAAATATAAACCTATAATACAATATAATCAATTAAAATGTTTTAATCATTGTTCGTGGGTGATAAATGGATTTTCAATAATTTCAGATCCATCTACAGGTGAAATAGTCAAGATGGAAGTACATCTGACCACTACAAAGCCCAATTCTCTGGTTTTATCTGTTAACACAGTGTCGTCTTCTGGGTCTAGAAATCGTTAGTAATTAAAATAATAAAAGGATTGAGTAAAATGAATAAATCTTCTTATCTTTTCGAAAGAAAAGTAGAGTCCATTAGATGAATGGTTGAAATTGATTGTAGATAGTCTCGTTGAGTGTAGAGTTGTCCAATCGATTGTACAGTAGTCCAATAGACCGTAGAATAGTCCAATTCACCCTAGACCCTGAAACAAAGATAATATAATCCTCATTCACTCGAATTGGCCATATTTCACCACTGATCACCTCTAAACATCACTCAAACAGGATCAAGACCTTCACGTCAGCCCTGAAAACAGCAACCAAAGACCCCTGTCTCAAGTGCCAACTCCAAACTTCCATCTTTCAATCAAAATTCTTGCAAATCCATTCGATCCCAGCCAATATCAAACATATCAACTTATATCAATCAAGATTCACAGCCATCTATTAAATTCCAATCAACATCAAACAATTCAACTTATATCCAATTGCTTATACATACCTCTTAAAGTCTCAGTAACATCTTCCAAGACCAAGTTCATCAACTGATCGAACCCTTTCAAGCTCCCAGTGATTTGTCTTCCGCCAATAAATTTAACTCTTATTTGTTGATCCTTATATTGATTCAAGTCCAAGATGGCTTCTCTTTTAGGACCATCATGTTTGGAAGTAGAACCTTGGTTGTTTCTTCTTCTATTAGAATTGTTATTGTCTCTATTATTATTATGGTGACCTCCTTGTCTTGACTGAAATAGTTAGTAAAATGTGATAATCAATAAAGTAATCCTTCTTTAATACATACATTATCACTCATCTTAATCTGTGGTGTCTATGATTTCAACTAGTTGTTAGTTTGTATGGTGGTTGTCAAAATTGAAAAATTAAAAAAGAGCGCGCTACCATGTTTGGTGGATTTCATAGACTATACTAATTGTACTAGTAGAGTAGTAGTAGTAGTGGTAGTAGAGAAGGTTGATTCTTATATTTATATAGACTTTACATAGATAATACTCATTTACACTTCATAGTATTTTCTTTAAATTAATAATATACATTGGAGTAGTTCAGTTATATACAATAGGACATGAGATATATGCAAGGGTGTAATGTGGTAGATGTCATTGATGTGGAACTTGAATTAATAGGTTTGCAAAATAATTGACAATATATTTTGATAGGTAATAAGTAATGTGATTGGATTTTAAGATCAATATCAATTATTAGGTGAATGTGAATTATGCAAATTGGCAAAGCCAATTAATGATGAAATAAAATGATACATTTCCATTAAAACTCACCTCTTAACCATAATTCCGATCTCTTCTTTCTATTCATCAGTTTCAATTGTTGTCTTTCAGTCATTTCAATGGTTTTAGGAGATTCCAAAGAACCAGATAAAGTATTAATTTTGTTCATGGGTAAATCGAATTTTTTAGCTAATTTGGAAATAGTCCATTCTTCTGGAGATTTTCTTAATTCTTGTATCTTTTCAACAATATCAGGAGTAATGTCATAAGTTCTATTAGGTTGAGATTGGTAATCTTGAACTATTGGATAATCGGCCAATTCTTCTTTAGTGTAAGTTTTCACAGGTAAAGATCTTCTTGGATCATTCTTGGGTAAGAAGGCTCTTGGAGTTTTGATTGAAGGTTTATTTATCGATGATGGTGGATTGTGAACCAAACCTGGAGTCTTCTTTGGTGTGAAATTGAAGTTAGATCTTCCTTTATATTTATTTATAGGAACAGGTTCAAAAGGAATGGAAGATTTGAAAGATTTGAAACGTATAAAGTTCTTCAACATCTTGTATTAGTGGTAGTTCTAGTATTACTCTTGTGAGGTTAGTATGGTTAACTAGTGGAAAAAATTTCATAATTTTCACTTATTTGGTACTGCAGATAAAAATAGAATATATCACGTGATACATATACCAATTTTGCAACCTATTTATTAGAACAGTGTTATATGGGCAATGTACTATATCGGAAGCAGAGTATATATATATATATATATATATATATATATACTTCGGTACTCCAAAATACGAAGAAGGATCATTTTCTACTTGGATATCAATATAGCTTAGGTAGTTGTTTTTTTGATTGAAATTCAACCATTCACTAATACTCTCTTTTATATTTAATTTTATAGTACACTCGTGGGATGGGTTGAAGTCTTTTTGTTGTTCTCAAAATGCTCCTAGAACTTCAGTAGTAGCTTTTATCTCGAGATTTGTTGGTTCTTTACCAGTTTTCAAGCTTTTTTCTCTCTAGCTTCTTTGAATTTAGGATAAAGTTTAAGTAAACTTTTGCAGCCAGAAAACCTGAACATCTACTAGTACCAGACGCATTTCGGTTTATTTACTCTTACTTCTTCAACTACAACTAGTGGGATTAAACTTTTTATAATTCAATCAACCAATCCAATATAATTATCAACCACAGTATGCAAATAGGTGGCATTGTCATTAGTGTATGCTAATGTGTCAGATGATCTTACAAGTATTGAGATCAAATATGTCCATGAATATCTAATACAAAAATTGCACTGGGTCGTTCATAACTTTCCAATGAATAATTTACAGTGAAGAATTTCTTGGTAATTGATCTATCATATACAGAATGGTTATTGTTATTTGAAGTTTCCTGTTTTTTTGTTTTCATTAAAATATTTACACTTGATCCATTTATTGAACTTGATCGAATGGCTGAACTTGATTAACTGAGGATTAATTTTAATTTGACGTTATCAAATTGATTTGGATTTTCAGTAGCTGGGGTAGGATTCAAGTTCAGGAAATTTGGGTTCAAGAAGGTTGAAATATATGATGGTGCGTGAACACTAACATCGGTGATTACTTTGAACGAAGACTTGCTGAAAATTTTGGGAATGGCCATGAACTTGAGATAAAAGTTTTCTATGAATATAATTCTAAAGACTAAAATATACCCAGATCCTGTGCTTTATACAGTTAGGGGGTTCTTAATTACGTTGTAAGCTGATCAATAGATTAATGTTGGTTACTCTAGTATCGGTACCTAGAGTTATGCATACTCTCAATTATTATTCGCCATATTTTACAGCCAAGCAAAAAAGTAGAATCGGAAACAATTAAAAGGGGCGAGTTAAACAAAATGAGTTCTCGTTGGAAAACTCCAGAAGTATAGGGGTTTGTCAGTCAGAAATTGTCATTGGTCCTAACTTGAAAACAATACGGAGGTACTAACGACACTGTCAATCAAATACCTACCAGATTATGTAACCTAAGCGGAAAACTAAAACTACTATCATACTCTAGACCAGGATAACGAAATAAAATCATCAAAGTATAAAAGAAACTATCCAAAACCAAAATCAAAATCATAGTCTTGACAACATGTCGAAAACGAACTACAGAGTCACAAATCTAGACTAGACCCAAAACAATAGAAATTATGTGCATGTGCCGAATCTAGACCGAAACGGTCAATTTCGGAATTTCAGGCAGTTAGTGCATATTTATACCATGACTAAACTATTTCATCAGTTGACGAATCCCAATACATTAGACGTATAGCATAAATATTACTTCTAATATACATAAATTTCCAAATGACCTCATTTATATCCATAAATTCAAATTTAGATAGTATAGCTGCATTAGTGTAGATCCGATCTTATGTGGAATCTAGTAAAAAATAATAATATTATTTATGCAGAACAATGAAATAATGATCTCCATCCCAATGCAGTATGAATGTTACCCAATATCAACAATGGAAATCGTCAAAGTAGACCCCTATAAACCACATTTTGGTTATTCAACTCCTTTGATATTACCTTTATAATGAACATCAACAATATATTAATACTATCCACACCAAAAAGCACATCTCTAACGTATATTTTTTACGAAGAGATGACATTAATAATTATTTTCTGCGCACGACTTTGCATTGTGGTTGTTTTCACCACGGCACGACTTATATCAAATTTTATGATTATAATAAATAATTATCAAAGAAAACTCTTTTTAAACTTAACTACAGTCTATCCTTAACTACAGTCACTCCTTTATCTGTACCCACATCAGTCATTCTTTTATCATGTTGAAATTATTAGCCTTAGGTTTATTAGCCAGAAATGTTTTGGGAGAAGTAACTACCAATACTCAAACTCTTACTGTCACTGTCACCTTGTTGACACCTGAAGAAAGTTCTGCCGCTGCTGCCAGTGATGCTAGCGTTGCTAGTGCCAGTGCTGCTAGTGCCAGTGCTGCTAGTGTCAGCTCTGCAAGCTTGGCAAGTGTCAGTGCTGCCAGTGTTGCTGCTGCCAGTGTTGCCAGCGCCGCATCTGCCGATAGTGCTGCTTCTGCTGCTTCCGCCGCATCTGTCGCCCTGGAATTGTCAGTAGCTTCAGCTGAAGCTGCAACCACTTCCGCTTCCCTTACTGCTTTCCAAGGGATTGTAGCTGTTGCTTCCGCTAACAGTACTATCGCTGCTTCATCCTCCGAAGTCATTTCATCAAGTATCCCTTCTGTCGCTACATTTGATAACTACGGTAACCAATTAGAAGTTGGTGGATTATTAGGTTTAGTTGGTGTTTTAGCTTTATTATAAGTTTTAAAACGAAATTCGTTATCCAAAAAAAGATAGTGGATATTGATTATGTTTAGTGTCAATTATTGTCTATCCAATCCTTAACTTTTGTTATTCTACTGCGTGCTTTTCCGTTTTTCGTTGTGTTTACTTTGCCCTTTATTAGATTTATGTTACCTTTTGTTATTTTTTTTTCGTTTTTTTTTGTCCTTGCTTACACCGATTTCGGTAGCAGAACCAAAATAAAACTGTGGTAATTATGGTCATTGTAACAATATTGTTAATCAAATTTCCATTCTGGCTACCTATACCCTATTTACTTTTTATTTACTGTTATATTGTGAGGAAGATTATGTTGTATTATTATGAAAATTATTATATTACTCTTGGATCGTTTTTTAATGTAGAATTTTTATAATTTGCTTGGAATTTACTCTAATATTTTCTTATCCCGCAATATCTATCGCTATTGTATGTCATTGATCATGTGTATCCCCACATTCATGATATTTTTTTGACAATAGCTCGACAATCTGCGACTTCTGAATTCATCGCGTTTTCCCCCAAATGGGGCTACAGTATTGCAACAACGCATTACCACGTTAATGCGAAGATTGTCATCACCAGATGGCTTAGCTATTGCAATAATAGTGATGTAAGATGCGGGTATTGTTGCAGAGTAGTGTAGATGCATCGTGTTAAAAATGATTTTAGATTTGCAGCTGTAGGGTAGTAGCGCTGTGAATTAAACTTTAGGCGATTCCCTAGATGAGTAAAATGTTAATAATATCGATATGCTCTTTTTAACTGCATTGGAACTTCGAAATGTCGTCTGACATTTAATAATTGCAAAAATGATTGGCTGCACTCACAACCATAAACTTTACGTCAAATATATTTTGATCTAGGGAAATGTCAGGGATAACTTTATGATAAGCCCCACCCACTAGTGTGACTAGACGTTTGTTGATTATATTAACAGATGCAGGGGTTCTCCTGGTTCAAATTAGCTTTCCCCAAGAGTTGACAGTTCTTTTGAATAAATAAGTGAAAGTAGTTGGAAACTTGAAAAGACTGTCAATCTTTTGTTGATTAATGGCATTTTGCATATGTATGAAAGAGAATTATAGAGCATGATAGTTGAATACTTACTTGACTCCAACCGTGTTCTAGTAGATTTACAGTTTTCCAACTTTCGATTTCTTGTCTCACAAACACAATATTTTGCACCCAATATTTAACAAGCAAAGTTTTTAGCCACCACAAGTATTTAACTCAAATCAAATAAAGGGAAATAATAGATCAAGCATCTACAATTGAATCATTAATCCAGAGTAAAAAAAAAATAGGCGAAAACTTTGAATTACTAGTAACTATACATATTTTGCAACCACAAGAAGTCACTGCGTTACTGGTATTTGAGTTTGGAATAAAATGGATACAACCCCCAGTTTTATTGATAGACTTGATTCTTTTTCGCCCTTTGATTTTACTAATAATCTTGATTCCAATAAACCACATACTAAATTTGAAAAATTAAAACTTGATTTGATTAGCTACTTCAAAGTAAGAGAAGATGAAAAGACGGCTGGAGTTAACAAGGCTGTTGAAGTTTCTGATTCACCTAGTGGTACTTCTATTTCACTGTCATTAAGTAAGGTATCAGATATTAGTTCATTCCAATCTACTTGTGCTCCTAATAAGAATATTTTACCACATCATCCAGATGGAGACGAATTTATTTTCAATCCAGTGATTAATTCTGGTAAAACTATTAATAGTGTTCAAATCACATCTTGTTCCACCAATAAATTGGGTAGAGATATCCCTAGGAAATATTCGAATAATTCAATTCAGAAAGTAAAGGCCACGAACATTAATCCAGCAAAATCATTATTTGACAACTTCCATGAGGAATTTGGATTAGAAATTATTGCAGAATACGAAGAAATTCCCAATGAAAATGATAATAATCTTGTTAAGCATACCCTAGAAGAGATAGACTTAACAGTATCAAAAGAATCAGATAATGACAGTGTAACTAACAAGGAAAACAATTCAGAAATAGCATCACAAAACACATGTCGGTCAATGGATTCGAAGATATTACACTTGGGCAAAGTTGGAGAAGTTGGTAATACAATCGAAGCTAGAGATGATGAATGCGTGCTGTATAATAACATTGAATATAAACTGATCAAAAGATCAAATACTAGACATAAATATATTATCCCAACATGCATGGGTAAAATCTTATTACGCTGTATACCAGCCGATTACCGAGATGAAAGAAGACAAGTTATCTGGAGAACAAATAAAGCTGCTGCTGCACTTCGTTTATGCCCAGAAGAACCTCGGGGTAGATGGGGACGACTTAGATCAGTTGCAACCATACAAGGATCTCCGTACTTCTTACAGCTGATTGCAACTCGAATATCTAAAATCCAACAGTTTTCTGGTGAAGATGTTTCAATTCATCTATACAAATACAATCAAATCAGATATTTTGGAAGAACGCGATATTCAACTCAGGCGACTTAATATAGTTGATTAGATTCAATAATTTTAATGCATGTTAGAATCACTAATATACGTTGAGTTTGTTTATAATATCAATAATATCAGCATGAAATTATCTATCTGCTGTAAAATATTCTAAAGCAATCTTCATCATTGTAAAACCCTCTTTTATTAACATTTGGGCCTATCTGTTTACCTAAGAATTCTGTTTGCAAATTATCAATTAGTTTTGTCAATTGAATACTGACATTCGGATAGGACAATAAAGTCATATAATTATGTTCTTTGCAGCCATGTACCGGTGCCTTCCCTGCAAATTGGTTTTTGATCCATGCAGCAGCAGCAGGTAATCCAAGCATCAAATCACTAAAATGACCACCAGTCAAATCAGTTGCAAATTCAATTGATCTAGCACCACCTTCACACCAATTTTTGAATACCCGCTCCGAATTTACGTATGGAACAATCTGGTCCCAGATTCCATGGTACATGAAGATTGGAATAGATGGGATTTCTGTCGAGTTGTTTAGAGCTAAAGTATTCTCAAGTAATACCTTATCAATGTCAACTTGTCGTAATAAGTCGAGTCCGCCGGTAAAATAACTATTGTTTGGATGAATGAAGTTCTCAAAAGCAAATTCAAATAAGGATGGAACTATACAGTGTTCAGCTCCAAGTTTTATTCTAGCCCATTGAGTTTCATTCATGCATGATTTGAATATTGGTTCAAGGTGGGGATATTCATGAATTAAACCATATATCCCATTTGGAATGAGCCCGGCAAACATAGTTTTATCCGTAGACAACAAAGTTTCTGTAATATTACTAGGTAGTCCACCAAATGCTGCTGCAATAACATTTTGTTTTAACTCTGGGGAATAGTCATCCATTAAAGCGGTTGCCCAAGCAGTAGCTTGCCCACCTCCACTGAAGCCCCAGATAGCAACTTGTGGATTATTTAACCGGGTAAAGTTCCTAGAGTTTAATGCTCCTTTGATACTATTAAGTACGTTTTTACCAGCTAATCTTCCTGCTGTGAAAGCTGCTTTGTTATCAGCAGTCGTCTCAAATGCAGTTGTCATCACATAATAACCTTCACTCAATAATACTGCTCCCGCAAATAAGGCGAATTCAGCTTGAGCCGCCAAATTAGAAAATATATCAGCACCTTCTACGATTGCATAGGTTGAAGAACAATCAAAATTAGAAGAATCCTGAGCTATGTTATATGCAACCAATTTTCTTGGGTCGGCATTAAAGGGTTCTATCAAAGTGGATGCCACTGCCGAAGCATTACCATGCGAATCTTCAGATCGCACTAGGATATCCCACGAATTGGCAATTTCAATTGGAAAATAAATACTTCGTAGCTTGTGGGGAGATTTCCTATATCTTAAGACTGTTCCAACTTCTTCCTGTTCGAAATTCTTTGGTGGCATATAGAAATCATCTTTTGATGGTGTCAACACTACAGGTACAGAAAATGTAACTTTCAAAACAAACGACAATAAACACAATAACTTTACCAAACCCTTCATGATAGTCGGTAATCTTCAGAACATCGATTAAAAGTTTTGTTTTAGTTTGACAACTCTTGGAGTTGGTGTTGAAATCAGGAAGTTGCAAAATTCAATTCTGCAGCCAAACGACAAATTAGGAAAGTGAGATCGCATGTAGGGTCAAAATTGGAAATCTTGAGAGTGGTAATTAAATGATACTCGTACCAAACACTTATTGTAATATTCCATGTAATTGTGCTTTTCTATCCTTACACAGTTGGTATTACTGTAAAAGTGGCTGCAAAAAGTGAAGATCAAACTATTTATATTGAAATAATAATACAATGTAGATTAATAAATAATGCTATAAACTATATGCTTGCTTAATATGTAGCCCATAATACAGCTGAAGAAATATAAGTGACCTCATAATATTACATCCTTTGCCCATTTAAATCTCGTAAATATTGATCTTTCGCAATCGCATAGTACTCTTGATTGGTTAATCCCTGTGGGATTTTAGGGGGTACCTTTGGTTTATTTTCCTGGTCGTCATCATAATCATCATAATGACTTTGATTTATACGCTCAAACACGCTAGGGGAGAATTTCCCATTTCCTAAATAACCGGTTTCGTTTGTTCTAAAATCAATGGCTAAATCCTGCTTCCGGGCATGTCCTTCTTGGAACCTGAATTTTGTATTCAATTTAGCCGATGGTGATGGAGCATAGTATTTAGGATCAATTTCATTTGGATTAATATGATGCTCTTCATCATGTGGGTTGGAATAGGTTAACGATTGAACTTTCTTATCGAGTAAATAGACTTCAGTTGGGAGCTCATCGTCGGTTAAGCCGATAGTATCAGCTGAAAATGGGATCGATGTAGTTAAATTCAGCGACCCAAAATCGTGACCTGGACGTGGTTTTCGAAATGATGTTGTGGACATACCTGTTGGAGGGAATGGTTGGAATGAGCTTACCGATGACTTTGAGGTAATATTTGATTCCACTAAATGAGGTGGGGGCAATGGTGCCATAAAATCACGATCATCTGCATCATCTTCATCATCTGGATACGATTGGTGTTGCATTGGTTTTGGGAATGTGATATCTTGATTGACATCTGGTCCAGATTCGGGTTCTGGTGTTTTTTCCCCCTGCCAAAGTGTCGATATAGGTTCTTTTGATTGGAATTTCTTAGTGAGTTTGTGCCATTTTGACAGTTTTTTATTCTTATCTGGCGAAGTGTACTCGGGATAATTATCAGAAATATCAGTTTCATTAGTCGAGGCTGAATTTTTCAAGAATGATAAACGTTTCAGGAATGTTGATTTATCTGAGTTTTGCGAACTGACAAACACATCATCCATGGCGGTTCTTTGCTTAACCACCTGGGGAGCAGGTGTCGGTATGTTACTTTCTGATTGAGAATGAACATGAGACAATCCTCCTGTTTTGGACGGCGAATGTCTATGATTATAAGAATCATAATATTTTGTTGGAGAATGTGAACGATTAGGAGATAATCTCGAGGGTGAATGTGACTTTGCCTGTCTAGAATGTGCAGATAAGTCATGACTCAGGAGGTGATGATGACCTGACAGCACAACTTCATGAGCATATTTAGATTGCGAGTTTGGCTGCGAATAAACCGATTCCTCTTCTTTTACAACAACATTATGATTAACAATTTTTGGAGGTAGGATGGGGGCACTTGGATAGAATGTCATTTCCAAATAGATCATTCCAGCTCGTTTACCGAGCATGTTTAGGTCAAACCAATTATCATAAATGAATTTCCCATGTTCTTGATTTTCAGGATTGGCAAATATTTTCGAACAATCGATTTCAACATTACCTATAGGTGTAGGTTCATTTTTAGTTTCATCTAGGACATCAACAATCATTAATGGTTTCCTATCTCTATTCAATTCAAAACGTACTTCATGGGTCCATTCTGGAGTTTGTCCCGCTCTGAAGTGAGAAGGTGTTTTTCTAGCAGCAGTACCAATTCTTAGCGTGACATATGGGTTCTGTTTATCCAACTTTCTTCTATTAGGTAAATGTCTAGCTCTGCAAACAACCACTACAAGGGTACCATCAGCACTCTCTGGAGGAGTATATGGATAAATCTCCGGTAGTATATTTTCAGACATTAAATAAAGCTATATCTTCAACCTCTCACTAGAAATCAACCTTGTATATATATATATATATATATTAAACTCCTAGAGGCTGTTCTTGCATTATGATGATACTAGACCAATCACGTGATATTTATATTTAAATTCTTTCTATTTTTGTTTCGTCCAAATCGGGAAAAAGAGAATAAACCAATTGATTCTACTAGAGTTTGAGTTTCATTTTGATGTGGGTTGATGATGTCTAAAAAGTATAGATCCTCCTTTGAAAGTGTAAGCTAAATTTTGGTGGTTTTTTTTTAATTATTATTTTTAGTGTCTCGAACTCCAGTGGCTTAGATAGTAATTACCTAAGCGCTTTCAAACCATAGTCATGACCGAAAGAAGTGATGAACTAAAGATTATAGGGGTTAGTAAGTGATATACGAGAAGTTTATCTGTAGACGTAATAATAATTGGTAGGTATCTAGGAAGTGAATTGATGCTTACAGAGCATCCATGTTTGAGCATTTGTAGTTAGACATGTACCCACGAGAATATTCATTTTAGTTTCTTATAGAAAACCTATGGAAACGAGTTTGAAAGGTGTTTTGATTCAGAGTGTAGTTTATGCTAGCTTCTATTGTGATTAGTGTAACTACAATATCTTTTTATTTCAATCTCTCAATCATTCGTTAGTGATGGTGTAGTGATAGTTTTTGCAGCCAAATTTGAAAATGTAAATTCTTTTGCTTTTGAAATGGAAATTTTACAATTTGAAAATTGGAAAGTAAAGGTAAATGCTGTATTATAAAGACCAGTTGATAATACCAATAACTTTCCCAATTAAATTTAATGTTAATTGACTATACTTACTATTTGAAAAATTTATATGCACTCCAAAGTCATTTCCTGCGATGATTTAATCGTTAACTATAGACTGGTTGTGTTAATGATATAGGATGTCATTTCGAGGTAGAAATACACAGAAAACGCTCTTACCGTTTGGTTTAGAATACAATGATATCTTATCGAATGGATATTCCACAGAAAAACCTATATTGGTACTACCTATACATGGCGCATTAACCAAAGATGAAGAAGACTCGGCTACGCAATCGATTTCATTTGCTCAGAGAATGGCTGATGGTGCGTTCTGCACTGGTACCATCTATGATGCTACGCATCAAGATTCTGCTAAAACAGATTTGAAACGCAAAAATACCGAGCCCGATGGCATAGAACGATATTCCGATCGTTATAAAAAAGTAAAGAAAATTGGTAAAACTATCGAAGAACATCCATACCAAATAGAGTTTTTCCCTCAAGAATTATACTCGGTAATGGGTGTAACTGGTAAGCAAAAGAAAAAATTGTTGGAATTATCTACTTACAAGTCTAATGGTGGATTGAAAAAATTTGACATAAAACAAGATGGTATTGCCAATGTCAATGACGAGGATGATGAAGCTAAATCAATCTTGGAGAAATTAAAGGGTATGACCGATGATATTGATGAAAATCAAGACGATGTTGAAGAAGAGGAAGAAGAAGATATCGATGATGAATTTGAGGAAGAAGATGATGACGATTATAACGCCGAAAAATACTTCGATAACGAGGACGACGATGCTGGTGATGATGATGGGGATGAGGCAGCTTTTTAGGTTGTTTATGTAAATTAGATATATTTAAAAATATAAAAGTTTTAAATGGAATTTTTTGTTCTTCCCCAGTTCTACAAAGTGGTGTATTTTATGCTAGGTGTAAATTATGCTAAATGATGGTCTCTTATATATCTACCGTGAAACTAACTAACGCATTTCTCGCACCTTCAACCTTATCAAACCATCTACCAAATTTATGTTCTTTACTAGTCAAGACGAACACTGATAACTTATTTTCGTTTGGAATCTCCACGGTTTCAATCTTGACAATATAACCTTTCATATTTGTTATTTCACCAATCAAGGAAAAATTACGGAACCCATCGTGTCCGATTTTCCATATTTTTATAGACCCATTATTCGAACCAGTGATGAAAACATCACTGAATGGAACAGCGTGAATGGCAGTAATCCAATAGGGTTGGGCTTGAGGGATTTGTCTTGCGGCAATTTCCTGGGAAGTTTCTGCACTAGCTGTAGTAGAAGCGACTTGTGGTTGCAAACCATGACCTAATCTTTGTACAAACAAGGGTTTCTTCTTGGCCAATGACCATAAGGCGATATTACCATTATCTGACCCCGTGACAAAATGTGATTCATCATTCATCGAAACCACTTCAATGGACCCTTCATTGTAAAATGGCACTGAATTATCATCATTCTTTTTCTTTTTCCGTTCATGATCCCCACCTCTGAATGTCAACCTAGTTTCTTCGGCGATTTTCCAAAACATGGTAGTTTTGTCTCTGGACCCGACAGAAACACAAGTTTCTCGAGCTAAAGCAGCAATATCGGTGATATTATCTTGATGACCGTACAAGATTTCCAATTGATTGAATTGGTTAATTGAATAAGTTCGTATTCTCAAATCGGCACAGGCGGCATATAATTGATCTGTATTTCTTCTGAAAGTTATAGCATTAACTGGAGTTCGTGTAGGTAAAACTTTTAAGCAAACCATATTTTCACTCGACCAAATAATCAAACGAGAGTCTATACCACCAGTAACTATATATTTACCATCTGGGGAAATTGCAATACAAGTGATTTGATCTGAGTGATGATTCTTTTGCACTTGGTCAGTGTTCAATTCCTTGAATTTAGCACCCCCTTTAGTATGCTTTATTCTGTGGGGTTTACCGGATATATTCCATTTGACAATTTGACAATCTTTAGATACTGTGTAAAGATTTGGGTATCTAACAGTCATACTTGTGAGATTTCTAGCACCTATTCTAGTGGTTATGACCTTAATGTTTTCTTCCAATTGGGCCGATATTTTATCACCTAAGAATTTATAGATATGCCCCTTTTGTTCGGCCACATCTACTTGTAACCTTCTGGCAACAATATCGTCATCTAAATCTTGGGCATCATAATCGTCATCACCAGCCAATTCACCAGATTTCAAGTTGTCTAAATATTGTTTGGCCAATCTTCTTCTTTTATCGGCTTCATTTTCACCTTCAAACTCTTCATCTGAGTCCAACTCATCATCATTTCTAGCATCTTCATCGTCAATAACCGATTCAGCATCACTATCTTCATCTAAATCTTCAGAATCATCTCCGCTTATTTCCTCATCTCTTCTGGGACCAGCTTGACGTGATTTACCATTAGATTTTTGATTACGAGATCCATTCGGTTTGGAATTTCTTCCACCTTGATTCGGCCTCTTTCTCTTTCTACTGGGATCAGATAAAAATGGGTCACCTGCCATATTTGTAGTAATCTGAAGTGTTGTAAGGATATAAGCTCTATTCCTATAGTATGAAAAATCGATTTTTCAAGATGGATATTTCAGTCACGTGATAGAATTTGAGATGGCCTTGATGGTATCTAACGACGACGAATAACTACTAAATGGAACGCTACTAGGGTTAATAATAATTGTACAAGGTATATTAAATCACCATTCTATGTACACTATGCAAATAATATTGGCTATTTTTCTATTTTTTACGCCATCAACATCTATAAACTACTTGAAACTGCACCTTACGATCACTCTTCTAATCTTCTAATAAATCCTCAATATCATGATCTTCAGCAGCATCATAAGCACCTTGTTCTCGGAATCTTAACTCATCAATTGTATCATTCAATATTTGTTGTTGCAATTTAACATTTCTTCTAGTTTTTTTACCCCAACCAAACGATTTAGCTTCCTCTTCTAATTTCTTTTCCTGTTCTTCCAACTTGGCTTTTTCCTTAGCCGGTTTTTCCAATTTTTCCTTTTCGTCAATGGCAATTTGACGTTTAACTAAGGCATTTTTGGCAAAATTCGAGTATAGTTGTCGAGCTAATAAGTATACAGATACTACCAATGTTAATCTAAAGTATTTGATGAAAGTTTCCCTCGACACGTAGTCGTATATGAATTCAAACATTTTGGTGTTATGATTACTATACTGAAAAGTTTTGGGAAATACTGATAGCGGTGTGAGCCGCAATTGGTAGCGCTACCATTTCGGAATCACTGGAAGCGGATGGAAAGGAAAGGACTATTGTTATAGTTACGAACTTACTACATTCATATATAGTTATTTCAGATTATACTATTTAACCTATTTACACTTATTCTTCTTCGGGGTTGTGGTCGGTTTCAAATTTATATTGCCAAGGTTTTGTAAAACTTCAATTGAACCATAGAGATTACATATCTATCCATTTGATTATAAAACTCATCTAGTAGTTACTATATTCACATAGTTACTAGATTCAAATACAGTATATCTTAGACTTTTACTCTATAATTCTTCATCTTCGGAGTCTTCAAACGGATCTAATTCTGGATAATCACCCACTTCAACTTGTTTGGGCTTGATGAAACTGCAATGTTTGTTTCTACCTTGAAAGAATCTCTTTCCGTTTATAGAACCGTCGTTTTTCCCTACTGGTTCATCAAACTCTATACCAATCCAAACTGTTTCACCATTATCCAACATATCGATTTTGCCAACATGTTTAATCACCCCTCTACGTTCACCTTCGATATTTATAACTCTACATCTATTACCAACTTGCATGTTTTGTGCTAAAGATTCATTTTCCAGAACATGTTTTTGTTTCACTTCATTGAACTTAGGATCAAATCGTCCGAGGTTATTGTTCTGTTTCCATTGTAATGCAGAATCGTGTCTTTTTGCATATTCTTCTTCGCTAAGTTTAAATGCAACGTCTTCAGCATCTTCCTCTTCATCATCTCTTAAGCCGTGTAACTCAGAATCAGGGTTTTCATCAATTATATGTAAACGACTGAAAGGAATGATTTTCAAATCATTCACCGTGATTATTTCTTGTGTAGGGTTATTACCATCGCATATAGTGTGATACTCGTTTGAATTAGGTATAGAATAGTATTGAATAGTTTGATATTTTGGTGGAATTCCAGTTATTAATTCCAATCTCGATTTCAAATATGCCAAGTCCCATTGGGGTGATATTCTTCGTTCAGAAGAGGTTAAGTCTGAAGTAATATACACGCTGATATCTGCCATAGTAGTTATTATTCAGTATACTGTTTCAATTACTAAATGTCAATATTGGATACTAAGCGAAGAGATATGCAGGAAACAAACACATTAAACACTATTAGGAAACTTATAAGTAGAGAGAAAGTAGATCAAGTAGATCAAGTAGAATTACTAGAGCGGAAAATGCTTTCCATCTACAGGTCTTTATTTTTGATTAATATTAGTAATACAATATACTTTTAGTACAATCTATAAAACTTTGAAATAATACAGGGGAGAAATAATTATGCAGATTATTCAACAATATGGTGAATAGGATGGTTGATTGATTATTCATTATCGGGGGTACTGAATTGCTCATTTTCCAATTCTTGATCAACATAGTCTAGTAAATGTAATAAATAAGTACGATTATCCAGAATGAAATTTCCAACAACATACGAAAACTTTTGGCATTTGTTAGTCAATTCAGTCTTGGATCTTGAGGTGGAGTGACGTAGTTCATCATATAACATGGAAAACCGTTGGAATTGGTTTTCCAAGGTTATATATTCTTGATCAGTTTTGATTTTGATCGTTCTCATTTCACGTTCTAATTTTTCATTTTCAGTACTGATTTGATTAGTGTTATTAATCATATTTTGATAGTTTTCGTCATAGGCGCTTTTCAATCCGATGATTTTCGACGCTATAGTTTCAATAGTTTCTGATTTCTCGGAAATGTTCTCCTGTAAATTATTACACTCTTCTTCCAATTTCAATTGTTCATCACGAATTTTGTTAATATTATCCAGGATTTCATGATTAGCCTGTAATAAAGCAATCTTCTCTTGTTTCAAAATCTTATTGATGATTTGATTAGTGTCAAAACTCTGGGATGAGTTTACTTGTCGGTTACTTATTATTTGGGGATTTATACTTATCTTGAAATCATGGTTGAGTGGTTTGATCTTTTCAATGGCATTGTTGTAGTTTTTAATGAAATTATCAAGCGATTGATAATTCTTGGTTAATTCAATTTCGGTAACTTCCAAAGCTTGATTTAATTTCAAATTATCATCATTTAACGAATCAATAGTTTTGGATAACTTATCGCGTTCTAAATTGATATTGTCCAACAATTCCACCGTGATGTTTCTGTCTCGTAATTGTTGTTGCAAATTCAATTTTTCCTGTTCTTTTTGTTTGAATTCTTCTTCATGATTATTAATTTGTACCCGTACTTTGTCTAAACTTTCTGGCCATTGCGATTTCCGATGTTCCATTGTTTCAATATATGCTTTGAATGTCACCAAATCTTCTTCTAACGCTTTAGACTTAGTTTCTGCTTTTTGCAATTCAATCATTTGTTGGTTATAATGATTGAATTGACCTTTTATTATCGAGTTTTCCTGTTCTAAATTCTCAACATCTTCGTTTAATTTTATTTTCAATTGTTGAAAGTCCTGGGTTAATTTGTTTAAATTTGCATCATAGTCATCTTTTTCATGCAAGAACCCGCGGTATGATTTGGCAAGGAAATCCATCAGAATCTTATCAGCATCTGTCTCTGTAAATATGATTGAATTATCAATTCCAGTGGCAGTGATTTTATCCATATTTAAATTTAGTTTCACTAACCAATATAACATCGCCAAGAACTGGGGCCAATTTTGCCCTCCGACTGCTGATATTTGTGATCGATTTATCGAATCGAGAAAGGGATAACTTAGATTCTTCAATAAAGTAAACACTTCGGAATCGATGGCTTTACTAAATTCATGCGAACTATCAATTTTATTGTAAATGAATTTGAACATGATTGTGAAATCCTTCTGCGTAGGATTTTTCAACGCCTTTTGTGTTAATGAATGATTGGTCATTGTTTCAAATTGATTTCGTACAAGAAATTCGTAAATCTCCTGTGCCATCAAATTTAAATAGGTTTTATCTTTCAAAGGCCGTTGATCTGGCGTTATTTGTGATGAGGGAGTCTGCGATGATCCTTGAAGTGGTATTAGTGGTGTTTGCTGTGAATTTGGTTGTGATGACGCAAGGTACGAACTTTGTCGGCGCTTGGTTGTTGAAGCCGGTGTTGATAACACCGATCTCCTTTTGGTTGAACTAACCGTATTTGTGTTTGCATTATTATTATTACTTAACAGCAATCTATTCCTTCCTGGATTTGTTATTGATTCGAACAACCCATTTTCATGAAAACTAGTTCTTGTTGCTGATCCTAGTACAAGTGGTCTTCCATTACTTTTTCGTAATAAACTACCAGGCTGTGAACTCATCATCACTACATATAAATCACCTTCTTATAGTCTATTCAATCTGATAACCCCAATGTGTGTGCTTGTTAACTCTATTAGGCTGTTGTAAACAAACATTTTGATGTTTACATTTTCTATGGTTTTTTGGTTGGCGCACGAAAATGTTGCAAAATTGCTTCAAACGATGATAAATGATTGAATAATCATGTTGGAAAGGATGTGCGTAGAAGTAGAAGGTATTGAGGTTGCTCTACAGGTCATTTTAGTGGAATTGATCTTTGAAAAATGTTTAAAATCCCAATTTGAACGAATTTGAGAGAATTTGCAAAAAACATTTGCAATTACCTCTTAGGAGAAGAACTACAGATATATTGATTATCAAAAAACCTTAGGAAGAGTAAAAGGAGCATTATATAGTCGCCAAATAATAAAAAAAATAGAAACTTCAAATTAAACTTACCTAGCTACTAGCTTTGAAATAATGGAAAGATAAATCTAATAAATAACGGCAAAAAGGGCTTATAACCCATAGGGGTGTTTTCCATTAATGGTTCCCCTAAAATAATATGGGGGTCATGGCTACATAGATGGTTAGTTACATACTCATTAAATTACATATATCGAATACACACCTAAGAAGAAAAACCCCATTTTAATCTGACCAACCCTTATTATCATCGATTTCTTCTCTAATAGGATCATACTCGTCATTTAACTCGTCATTTAACTCAATAGAACGGACAGAGGAAGGTCTATCTTCCTTAACGGTGAATCCAATTCTCTGTGATTGATCAATTAACTTAAATTTCAGCAAGGGATCTAATGACTCGTTATCTCGAATATCTAACTCAAAACCTGGTTTGGTAAAGCTATGGCAACCAATATAAGTTAATATTTCCAGTTGATATAAATCGAGCCTTTGCAAGTTTGGTAGTATATCATTCAAATTATTTATATAGAAAGCGTGGAACTTGTTAAACGGCAATGATAAGAAAACCAATGATTTTGGTAGGCTCTCGATGAATTCTGAAGAAATCAGTTCTATTTCATTATTGCCCAAATGAAAGTTTTCCAAAACTGGGAGCACATGGATTGAGTCTAATATAGGACTCCATTCGTTTATAAGACAAGTTTCCAACCATAGAGTTTTCAAGTTTTTGAATTTACTAAAGAAATCCGTCCATGTATAATCATATTCTGCAATTAGACAATTTTGAAACACCAAACTAGTGATATGTGAAGCTATGATATCAGTAACACCCGTCAAAGTTTGCAAAATGTGATAAGGTTCCTCCATCAAAGTATGACACTCTCCAATTTGTATTTCTATTTGAGCTATATTTTCAAAATAAAAGGGATACTTCCTAAACAATTTACCAATAATAAAGCCTACTTCATCGTTGTCATAAGTATCATAGAAAATACGCAAGCGCTTAGTGGGGTATGATCTAAATCGTTCTCTATCTAATAAACCCCGGAAATCATCTATTCCCAAAATAGGTTCATTTTTGTGGTAGGAATCTTTCTCTTCGTTATTAACTAATGCTATTTCGTTACGAAATAATCTTTCAATTGCAATTGAATAAGTCAGTGGTGATAAACATGGCATTATCTTTTTGACTTCCCCCGCATATAAATTATTGAAAATATTGAAAATGATATGATCTGGTAAATCATCAACTTTCATGATAACTTGTGACAGCAACAACAAGGATGGAACAGCCCACTGCTTTACCTGACAAAATTAATAATATAATTTGTTTAATTAATCAAGTCGAATACCCACTAATTGTCGTTTTTAAATTAAATTTTGTCGCAGATCCCCAATAACAGTAACTTGCAGAACCTGGACACGGGATAAGCATTAAGCCCCTGGATTTTGAATAACACCTGTCTTACTTGCTCCTTATAACCTCGGTGACTTTGGTAGTAAGAAATAAATTATAACAGTGGCCGCATTCTAATTAACACATTTGTAGTAAAAACGAGCAATACTTATTTTGGCTCAATCACTTTCTCCTGTAGACAACAACTCTTTATTGGAATACTGTTCCGTCTCATAAATCATACCTGTTTGCATACAGCAATACCTATTCTCAACATCTTCTAAGCTACAATCAAAGTATCTCTATAGCTTCCGTAATTATGTAACGATTAAATCTAATATACCCTTGAAAAAAGATGTCGAAATCAGTGAAAGGTGGGGGAGACTATATTGAGTATGGTTAAAAAACCATAGTACACCGTCCTATACTCTATAATATATATTAATCTATAAATGCAAACCTAATAAATAATTGTCTGATATACATGTCTATGCTTTGCCTACATTGTCCATCATGGATAAGATATCATCTAAGTCGTCTTCTTTTGTCTCGGAGGGCGACAGTTCATTTCCAACATTTTGCACCCAATTTAATACTTGATCGACATATACTTTTGAGTTGGGGACAAAATGGCCACCTGGATGTTTCAAGACGGTTGAATCTTGCTTGGTGATTTCATAAAGACTAAGGGATCTAGTTTCATCGATGATAGTATCCAATTCACCATAAACATGTAAATATTTGACTCCAGAAGGTTCGCCTTTATAATATTGATCATATTCACTATTACCCGATTGTTTAGTAGTGTCTAATTTGAAACCAGAATACAATATGACAAATTTCAATGGATCAGTGTTGAAAATGGATGCAAAATTATTAGCAATTAATCCCGACAAGCATGCACCTTGGGAGAACCCTACCAAACCGACAATGGG
Source organism: Candida sp. Y128-05E (assembly GCA_037042355.1). Classification (NCBI taxonomy): domain Eukaryota; kingdom Fungi; phylum Ascomycota; class Pichiomycetes; order Serinales; family Debaryomycetaceae; genus Candida; species Candida sp. Y128-05E. The sequence continues at coordinate 55,298 of JAXQKE010000085.1, read as the reverse complement.
TAAGTTTTTCTCTTCATCGGTTTCGGGTTGCAGTAAATCCTCATCTTCGATTAACTTATTATTTTGAATATAATCTCTAATGGTATCGATACTATCTTGAATAGCAACGCCATTGTTATTCAAGCCAGGTTTGACCCACCATGCTCTGTTGTTATCGTCAAATGCATCTAAACCTCCTGGTATATCATTGGGTTGTAATTTGATTGGAGCTTGAAGGTAGATTGGTTTATAACCCAATTTGATAAATCGTTTTCTTAAAGCCGAAGATTTCCCATAGAATAACGACGAGGATTGGGTGTATCCATGTAAGAATAAGATCTTTCCCTTGTATATATGTTTACTAGTAGTCATAAAGCAGATTAATAAAATGTAATATTATTCAGAACTATCTTCAAATCTTTTTTATTTTTTATTTTTTCGTAGGTTTTCTTTTTTGTTATCAAAAGAAATGTGGAATTATACGAGCCAACAAAAGAGATGGAAATGACAGGAACTTGGAACTAGTAGATTATAATTGTAAAGGCTTATCTAAATTTGAATTAATCAAACTCCTGTTGAAAAATATAATTTCACCAGATATCGACATGAGAATAAGCCATTACATATATTCAACTGATAAATTAACATTACCTCTACAATCGATTGTGCAAGATAATCTTGTGAATGGTATATTCCATATCTCGATTCGCTTATATACTAGATACTAATTAGCTCGGAATAACCTCTAGTGGTGTACTTGGTTGACTAAACCAATTAAGAAGTAGTGAACCACAACCAGTAGGAAGTCCACATAAGCATTAAATAAACAAATTGATAATTTAATCGAAAGGGAAACACCTAAACATGAAAAACAATATTAAATAACCAAATTTACTACAATTATATAAAACCAAAACCGCAAAAAATCATCAAACTAATAACTAATCCTGATTCAGTCTGATTAAATCTAGTAATTTCGATAGACTACCACCATAAAATTTACCAGAACTAAATTAAGTGCTTGAAAATCTTGATATCAGTATTTTGACCTGATTTCATCAAATTCCACTTTAACATTGAACAGGTGAAAATACACCCTACTTAAATTATCGAGATATCATGACATGCTAAAAATACATCCTACATTCTTCCAAATCGTCGACATGTAGAAAAAGTCAATGCAAAGGTTCAGTGCCTTGAAGAAGAGTGCAGAGACTCCAGACATCTACCCCACTTGATGGTATAAGTAACAATGATGAGATGATTTTTAACATGATAGAAAATAATTTTGCCAGGAAAAGCATTGTCGAAGCGAAGGTTATACCGAATCAAAAGAAAAGATGTATGCTATATAAAATTATTCAATCTCAATCGTACATTTCAATGTCAATACAACTAGACATCATACTCAATCCTAAAAGAACACCAAAAAAAAACTATTCCAGGCAAGGCTTAAGCCTTGCCGACACCTTATTACGTAGCCAGAGCAAACTAAATCTGGATGTACATGAATCATATCATAATACGTATCCCCCTTCTTTGACCCCACTTGACGTCTTCTTTACCTTTCTCCTACTTCCACGACCCAAAATACCCCTTGAACTCACCCCTTGACTTCTTACCATTCTACATTTTCCATACTTCCATACTTGGAAGTAGTTATCTATACAATGAGAATATAATAAACTAAATAAATAGAACAACAATTATACATTCCCAAACAATATTATTATTATAATTATTATTCACATGGAGAATAAAACATAAAATTAAGTTTAACGGTGGTAAACAATGGAAAATGGAAAGAGTCGTACGTAGGAGAGTAACAGAGAAGAATTTGGAAGGAATTTAAAAATACCAAGATAATGTAGAGAATTATGACCAGCTCTGTGTTGATTTTTAATAAATTTGTATATTGGTATGGGTGTTGTTTTATGATGAGACTGTAGGATATGTAGTTGTAAGTTGTTTATTGTGATTGATTGTGTATCTTGTTGAATTCTTTTTTCGGTGCTTACCGTGTACAAACTATTTTTGTTTTTTCGTAGAGTGACACAAAATTCCAATAATAGTAAATATTACCAAACCAAATATATTCTTATATTCTTATAGACTAACTTTTAATTCTTTAACTTTATTCCATATGGAACATCCAACCACAGGAGACAAGGGGAGACCTTCCACTCCTCCCCCACCCACTAGAGCCAATAGGTTATCTCAACAATACATGACCACTCCAGAGCAACCACGATTGAATTTGCCCTTCTCACCTGGGGTGAAAAGAAGTTCTATCGACCATACTAGACTGCCTGAAAATGTCTTGGAAACTCCAAGGTATACCACTGAAGATAATGACGAGAAGTTAAAGAAACTAAAGACTCCTCAGTATTTTCAAATGGCTAAGAAATTGCAGTTTAATCTGGAAGATGATGTCGATTCTTTATCGGAGATTTCAAATAAATTAAAGAATAAATTAAGTTCAGCTTTGAATAATTTACCCGAAAAGGAAGCTAATAAGTTTGTTTTTACGGATATTACTTTTAGTCCTACAAAATCCAAGAACTCGCAGAGTTCTTGGTCGCCCGATAAATCATTGCAAACGGCTAATCTAAACTTACAAACTTTACAACAGTCTCCAAAAAAGACTGTTGCTCCTAATTTACTAAATCCTTTTGAAAATGCTACCGCAATTTCAAATAGATTACCTTCCTCCCAGTCGGTACCGACGAATTTAGATAGACAGAGGATAGATATCCCCACGCCTAAGGATGATTCTTCGGCTCACGATGCATTATTAGCGGCTATATCAAGACAACGCAAGAAGAAGAGGAGTTCATTTAGTCATAAAAGGTCTGGTCTGGGTGATTTTAAGCCCAGGGCACCTTCAGTCGACTTGAAGTCGAATAGATTCAGTTTGCCTCCACTTAATGTGGCCTTGAATGAAGATAAGAATAATGAACAGGATGCAGTGTTGTCCCTAATGAGTCTTTCATCCCCCCAAGCGATTAAGTTTAGCCATTCGAGAAATCACAGTTATAGTGATTCTCCGAGTAAGACGACGCTACCGCCGATTCTGGGGATTATGAGTCAGATTGAACGTGATAAGGATGAGGATGAGGATGCAACGGATATTGATGTGGATGATGAGGAAGACTAACATACCATCCGAAGGATGGTATGTTAGTCTTATTCATTGAATTTTACCATCCAAAGGATGGTATTTACTCAAGCACATGAAGGAATATTTACCAGAATGGCATGTTAGTATTATTAATAATACCTTATAAAACTAATAATTTAAATTCAAGATAACATCTCTTTGGTATATTATTCGAAACAGAAACTCTTGGAATGTTTGAGTATTATTCATCAAAAGAATATATACCTAATAATCATATAAGATTTACAAATCATCATATTCAAAACAAACTAAGCACAGACCATAGCGGCTAAGACTACCCATTAATGCTACAGACACATCGATAGTGATCACACTTCATTTAATTCCAAACTCGATGAAAACCGATTTACAAATATTACCCGCTTTTCATCTGATTCCAATTAACTTAGCGGCAGTTACATTACGATCATTATCGGTGTTTAATTCACTCATTTCCAACCGGAAGCTTATATTTAGGTTAATTCAGCCGCTTCAACGTTCAATTTTACAAATGAGGACATTATACAAACCCAAGCTCTCTCATTACAAACATTTAATATTCAATTCTTATAGTATATGTATTACAATATATTTTTGACTCATAAAATCGTCATAGCTTCTGATACTGACTTATACGTCGTTAAGTATTGGTTTAAAATTTATGAGTCACACGTGACAATTAATTAAAATTTATTTTTTCTTAGATTAACAGAAGACGCTTAGAAATCATTTAATTAATTCTTTAATTTTTATACTAGGAGTCATATCACAAGATTAGTATGGTACAAGTGCTTTTGTTATTACACCCTACAGTAGTCACTGACCAGGAGTTAGTACTAGAGACCAAAAAAACTATAGAATCTAAGTATAAAGGTGCCGAAATCCATCAACAAATCATTGATCGTGTTACCAAAGGTATAATAGAGTTGCCTAATAATACTTATGATAGGATAATATACTTGAATCCAAACGATAAAGAACAAAACATGCCTCAGGTGTTAATTCGTTTATTGAACTCGACTTTGACATACGATGGAACTTTATCGGGTGACTTACCTTCAACTCAAGATTTAGATGCTTTAATGAGTGGTTTCATAGTGGAAAATAATACTTGGTTAAAACCTAAACCAGTAGAATCGGTTCAGTTGAAAAAATCAACAAATACTTCGGGGTTAAAGAAGTTACCTAAATTTAAGAAATTGGAAAAAGCTCCTGCTAGTAAACTGTCTCCCGATGGATTAACTGATGCTTCTACTGAAGATGAGGATGAAGTTCTGTCGATGAAGCGTAAATTACAACAAACTAAATTATCTTATTTCTCAGATAATGATTCCGATGATGAAATTAATGAAGATGAGTTGATTATCGACTCTGGTCTCACATCCAATGTTATTATTCCCCAGAAATGTGAATTGCCTAATGGTAAAAAAAGAAGAAAGGCTTGTAAGGATTGTACTTGTGGTTTGAAAGAGTTGGAAGAAGCAGAGGACTCCCAGCAAAGATCATTACAAGATACTGTGTTGGGTAAAATGGCCCAGTCTGCGACTTTGGAAGCAATCAAGATTGAAGAGAAATTGAAGAGTAATCCCGTCAAATTAACTTCTGACGAATTGACCGAAATCGACTTCACCATTGAAGGTAAGACCGGGGGCTGTGGCTCGTGTTCCTTGGGTGATGCCTTCAGATGTGATGGGTGTCCTTTCTTGGGATTACCTCCTTTCAAACCGGGCGAGGTTGTTACGATCGATAGTTTTGGCGAAGATATTTAGGGTAATTAGGCATAATAGGTAGTAAAATTAATATAGAAAACTAATAAAAATAAGAAAATAGAAATAACAGATAAGTACGGCCCAATTTAGTATTGATGTGGTATCTTTGATAACTAGACAAACTCGAGATTCTAAACAATGTCGGCATATTCAACAACAGGAAAAATACCTTTAAAAATACCTTTAAAAATACCTTGACAGAACAAATATAGGTTCCATGCATATGGTTTCGTTAGAACGACCAAAATATCAAAGCTATTACATCGAACTCAAAATTATTTTAGATTACGGGTCGATTAGGCTTTCTCAAGGTGAAAAACGATCTACTATTTGGAAAACGAACCTGCGACTGCAACCACTTTGTTGATAATTTGAGCACAGAAATTGATACACCAAAAAGGATGCAATATCAAGTGGAAATATCTTCCTGGTTTCTTGAACAGCTGGGCATAACGAATACCCAACGAATCATTTTTGACTATCAAGAAATTGTAATTATTCAACACCAAAAGTTTAAAATGTGTTAGTATTATCGGATCTAACGATACCAAGACAGAGTTTTCAACGATCCAGCAAGTAAACTATTCAAAAGATGGTAAGGTTGTAGGAGGATCATGATATCAACGTTCCAACGGTATAACTCCAAGTCAACTCAGATAAGTTATTCATTCATAGCAATTGAGAGTGTTAACATAATCTAAATTCACAACAAGCTTCTCCAATCTAGGACCAATTTGTAAGAATAATCTTAGCCGCCAGGGAGATCAAATTAAAGTAACCAGGTTGATTAATATGACACAAAATATTTGATGGTTGCAAAAGTTCTACTTTCCAAGTTGATCACATGTTATATGCCCCAGCTTCTTTGGAAGGTGCCTACGAGAGGGGATGGATATCTAGTTTGTAGTTTGTATAACCTCTTGTTTACAAACCGTTATAGTGTAAATGGAATTGTGAAATTGCAAAACCAATGTTTTAAAAACGCTAATTTAGATGAAGCTTGGTAATACTCACCCCGGATTTATACAAGGATACTACGTCATTAAAAGACCAGTATCTCTTATCAATTTCCTACAATTATTCCTTGGCGGGACGTTAGCCGTTGTGATTTTCGGGAGAACATAGGTCCAACAAATGAATTTTGGCAAGAGCAGACGGGGGTGCATTTATTTTGTCGTAAACATATTGTGAATTACGAACCCTACAATATCCACTTTAGCCAACTTGCGATAGATCTCACCTAAAATTATTAAGCGAAGGGTCTTGGCAAACAATTTGGCGTCGACAATGTTGAATAAACACATTTCCAACCAAACCCCTAATCCGGAACTATGCAAAACGCTGCAATACGCTTGATAATAATGTGAAATTAATTCTCACTGGTCCAAATCTGAGCCTATCTTGCATTAGCAGGACGCTGGTCAACGAACCCCACAGGTGAAGCAATTAGATCCGATCGGAGCCACCTTCTTGATGAATTTTTTCCGTCATGGAGGCAAGGGGAAACTGGGCTGAATTGAGGAGCAAATTCAATTATTTTTCAATAAATTTTATTTTGCACACGAGGTTGATGGATATTTTTCTTTTCCTCATCACTGTGGAAAGAAATTTACAAAATAAAAAAGAGGAGATAATGGTACCTGATAATAATACAATGTATCATCATTTTCTTATTATACTAGGACAATAAATATATTCACTCAGATTACAATCGTAAATCTTTTGTCTAAAAAATATCTAAAACAAATGTCAGCCAAAACAAGGTTTACAATCAGATTCTCTTGAGGTTGGTTTAAACTTTGTAGGACACAACCACGTTTATGGTTGGTCGGCATTAGTCAGTACTTATTGGGGGCCGATTGGTGCATCAAATACTCCAAAATTTCCAAAAATAATCCCTTCACTTTCAGGAATGCGCGAGGAAAGTTTTGCCGTTGACAAAATTAGATCGAACGCAATAGTTGAAAGGTATTGTTAAGAACAATAGTGTAAAGACGAGGTATTATACAAAGGAAGGAAGCTTTCAAAGCCCACAACCGAAGTTTGCAAACTCGGGCCAAGAACAACTTGACCAGTTTCTAAACATAGTAATTACAACTCGAAGAACTTTGTCCATTCACATTCAACCTTGATTTTATTTTATTTCTAATCATTACTAATATGCGCATGACATCACTTTGAAATTTTAAAGCCAGCTCAAACTACATTAATTTGCATGGGCTTGGGCAGCCAATTTGACCGTTTTTTCCTGGCTCAATATTGTAAATGGCTGAATGTGTCTTTGACAGTCAATTATGTATATACTCCATGATATTTGTGCCTTAACCAGCCCAATCCAACACCTCGATGGTATCTGTTTGTTTTGTGTCAATGCTCCTCAGCACGGCAAAATAAAATATCACCTACACTTCGAATGTCCCCCAAACCTTATCACCCGCTTGATGCTGTTCTGGAATGAGTATAAGGAAGTATTAATATCACGTTTCCCTTTTTGGATGGTAGTGAGAATTTTCTTCTGTAGGTTCAGGAAAATTATATGCGATACTTCTAATTGCAGCGGAACTTACGTAAAAAATATAACAATAAGATCTGATGTCATTGTTCTGTCACTAAGACTTACATAACAATGTGACGATTTGTAGATAATGATTTTATGAATTAGAATAGGATGTGGGAAAATATCACGATGAACCAATATTTTCAGAAGTTATTTTGTAAAAATATACCGACGAACCAATATTATTAAGAACTTTTTTTATAAAAATACCACTAATAATATTGCATTTGAAATTCTTATCAATTCTCAGGAACGGTATTTTAAAGGTTGTTTTTTTTTTTTTCATGGCATAACTGTTACAGTAATCGTTAGTGCATATTTTCAATGTACCAGAGTCATGGTGGTGGTTTGAGAAAGGGAAATCTGGTTCCAGAAGTTGGTTGGGTATTGTTGATTGTATCGTACCTAATGTTTCCATAGATTGTATTGTCGGGATCTGGTTTCGGGTTTAGCTATAGTATCTTTGAGTTAAAGGGATTTTATTGTTGAGTGGTACGTTTTGGCATTCTGGGGGTTGATTGGTTTGATAGTCAGTGATGGTAAGCTTGGATTAGGTTTATGCGTTGTGGGAGTGTCGATTAATCAAATAAATGTCAGATTGCGTTACCTAGCTTGCAACTGTTCTTCTGGAGTGTTACTGTCCAATTTACACCCATTTGTTTCGCAAGTTCTTGGGTTGCTTAATCACAACAATGGTATCTCACAGGTATCGAGGAATTTATCATACCACTCAAATAGTTGTATCTACATATACATAACCTTATCATGGTCACTTTGTGGTCTAAGTTTGTACATTTTTCATGATAATTCACACAGATTTGATGGTTTCGACGATGTTTATGATTTAATGGTGCATGTTGGCATGAATACAACGGACTTTCATGTTTATGTATGAAGGACAGGATTTGTGGTGGAACATGGGTGGTGATATAATCATGGCAAGTTACCGCCTAATTCTCACTACTTCCAATCTATATTTTTCATGACAATGTAAACTCATTATTGTCAACCTCTAATTGCACAGTTTTATCACACCTGGCATACAGATTTGAACATTACTTGATGTTCGCACCATCATTATGATCTGTTTGTGGCTCAGACTTTTTTTTCTTTTGAGTTCATGACTAAGGATATCTAATCAATAACTAAGATTTTTGTAATACCACCGAGGGTAAGCAAATTAAATTTTGAATCGTAAAGTCCCATTGAATCTTTGGGCAAAGTAACAATCTCATTGTATTTATCTCGAGATCAATTTCTAATATATAACTATCAATTACGTTTACAATTACCAACTTTGTATTAACCAACTAGTTTTCTTTAATTGGATAATTTGTTCGAAGCCACGAGAAGGAATAATTAGGTTCAATACCAACCTTATTAACCCCCTTCTATGCACCAGTGTGGTAAAAAGAAGAACTGATAAGAATCATACGGCTACGAACTACAAAAGTATAATCGATTAAAGTTTTGTGCTATTTCATACATTTTACCAGTCAAATTAACTTGAAAGTGACATATGTACTATTACTTAATCGTTGTGGGTATGATCCAAAGAACTGAGTTTAATGGTTACAGTTTGTTGCAAAGATTAAGTTAACCAACATGTGAAAGATTAAAGGGTGCTGTTTGAGATACGGGTATTTGTGATCCCAACATGTTTCCATGGCGATGTCAAAGATTTTCCCCAATGTTTGGCTTAGCTTTTAGAGCCACAATTGGGGACAAACCTTCAAAAGTTATCTGGGCCCATGGAAGCTGGGCCATAAATTTCACGCTCGAGGGCCAGCTATCTATGTAACTTTTCACTGGGTTTTATTGATAATGTCAGAATCTCTAATTCGATTTGGGCTTTTAGATTTCATCACGTACAAAGCACGTTTTTGAATCACATTCTCGAAATCACTTCAATCCTGATTTGAGATTGAATGTTTATGCAAATAGGACTAAATATCCAGGGTGCACCTCATCAGGCGGGTCTTTACCAGGGACAAAGAGAAGGTTGGTTCTGTCTGGTTGTATTTCACCCTTCGAACTGCTCATATACCACCATTGAACTTACAGGAGAAGGTCCAAAACTTCATTTTTGTAATGCAGATTTGTTACACCAACCTTAACTCGGAATATATTATTGGATTTCCGTTTTGTTCAAATGAAATTCGATCAAGGTTTTAGCGATATACTTCATTTAATTCTTTGTTTGAAACAATGTAGATGAGGTAACCCCAGATTGTTAAAATATTTTCATTCTTCAAACGATAAGTTGTTTGCAACCGTTGAAATAGTACAGCGGTTATAATGACAAAATGATGAACTTTGAAGTGTAGAATAAACCAAACAATAACATCTAGTCGAAAACAATAATGCTTATACTCACCATTGAGGCAGCTAATTGCATACATTAGTTTAAAGATTACAACGTTTGATTATAGGGTTTAAGTATAACTTTAAATGCTGCAAATCACATCCCCAAAGTTTGATAGGGGAAACTACGAAGAGGGACAATTGTTGCATTGGGAATGGAGGAGGTAATTGCGTGTTGACACATCTGTAGAATGCCTTACGAGCAATTAAGGCATTCGAAAAATCTACAAAATGATTCGCTTGATTAGAAAGTTTACTACAAAATGATATCTCACACCATATATTATAAATTCACGTCTAATAAAACAAGTAAGAAATTAAATAATGCTTAAAGGTAATGTAGAAAATATTAAACAACATGAATTGAAAACGTATTGAGACTTTAATCTACTCGGAGCAACCTCAAGTTTAACGCGGTGATTTGTGTTCATAGCTAGTTAAGCTACCATTAGTAATTGTCGCTCGAATAGGCCCAGTTTGCGAAGCAGCATGACTCAATACTATTCATTTAGTTTCCGCGAGTTTACTGCAGACCATACTGCAACACTTGCTTCCATCCTCAAACCAATTATTGATTTTGAGGGTACCCTTCAAACCCATAGCTGTTGTTTACCGGGTTGGGCAAACTATTAAACCGTTGTTGATGTGGTTGGTTTATATCATAATTACCCATGTAAGGATAAGAGTTCAAGTATTCATTTTGGTTGGGTGTATTACTTTGACCTGAACCAGCAGGTTGGGTAGCTTGTGCATTAGGTGGAATGTTGCCATTAGACAAAGGCGACAATTTTTCTTGATTATTGAAATTATCTTGGTTGTAAGAAAATTGAAACTGATATTGAGGGTTGTGTTGTGGGGGATGATTGTAGTTGGGTTGGAAGTGTTGTTGATACGGTACTTCTGGGGTGGATTGAACTCGGGTTGGTTGTGGAGGTGGCTGTGGTTAATGAACTTGTACTTGTTGGACCTGTTGGACTTGTTGTTGCTGTTGTTGCTGTTGTTGTATTTGTAAATATTGTTGGTATTGATCTTGTTGTAATTGCATCAATTGTTGGTTATGCAATTGCATTTGTTGTTGTCTTAAAGAATTTTGTCTGCAAGCTTGACAATTCTTAGATTTCCCATTTCTTCTTGGTGTGTATCTATAACCAGGATACTTCTTAGCATGGTTTTGTTTTTCTTCGTCAGCAAGATTATTCCAGTGGTCTTTTTCCTCTACTGATAAATTTCTCCATCTTCTTCCTAATTCTCGAGAAACTTCGGGATTGGTTCTGATAATATTACCTTCATCCAAAACCGACTGATGGTATTTCTGACGGAATAAAATGAATGCATTTCTTGGTCTGGGAATTCTATTGGCATTTGATTTACAAATACATTTCTCAGTAGACATTGGGATAATTGGAGTTTGGTAATTGGCGGAATAAGGGGTATTGGTACCTGAAGTATAATCATTAGTGGTTGTGTATGTGTTTTTTGGAGAATGTTCCAATTTAACTTGGTTTATAGCATCTTGTTGATATTGAAGCTGAGAAACTGGAGGCATGATTTGGGCTAGCGGTGGTAGAGTATGTTTATGGCCGTCTTCGATTGACATATTAACATTTGAATAATAAACTGCCGTTGACATAAAGAATCTCACAACTAATAATTGCAAAATTCAATTAGTACGGATTGGTTATTTATATAAATAATAAATGGAACTTACATCTAGCGTCTGAGTCTAAATCAATTTTCTGATTACAAAATAAACTCACAAAAATCCTCTGCGTGAGCCACATAAAAAATACCCACAGCAAAATTTTAGCATCCATGCAGACAATTCTGCAGTTATTTTTTAAACACACTCACATATCCCAAATTGATTTACTACACATGACGTACCCACGACATCTTGATTCACCTGGCAGTTTACACATGTTACTACTACAGGGTTTGTGTGTTAATGTCGATCTTTTCAGCTGAAGATCACCTGGTCTGCAAATTCGGTGTCGCATTATTTCTACATTGGAAAAGCTGCCTTACCCGGAACCTTGCTTGACAATATATACACTCCAAAAAATATGTCAACTAAAACCGCTCAGCCTTCACCAGTGAGAAACCAGGACGTAAAAATATCAAAGGGTTTTGCTTGCGTTTTACTAAGAGCAGATTCGACATTGTTTGTGTATTGACGATTGAACGTAAGGGACTATGATGTCATATAAATGTAACATAGAAAATTATTATTGTACTCTTGCCATCTTCAGTAACCATTGTATCCATTGTTACAATGAATAGTCGTCTAAATGAGATATAGAGTTATACATGTTAAAAACTTTCGTGTTCACTAATTACTCAGTAGTACTTCTGTCCTAATCATGGAGGAGACTATAGAATTGTAGTTGCAAATTAATATCGCCAAATTTAGATGAAATTTTGGGTTGCCGTAGGAAAAAAGTGGAGAAGAATACGGAGTAGACTCTAGCGATGTAACATATCCACCAGGGGAATATGCAATTGAAGATTAGTCAAGAGAAATGAAAAGAAGAAGGTATATTTGGGGTATGTAAACAGGGAATGGCAGCCATTGTTCAAGATGTACACGATGTAAAAGAATGGATAGAAGATTGATCAATCTGTAGGTTCAAGCCTATATATTGATTGACATGAGGTGTACAAGTTACAGGGGAAGATTGAGGCTAAAACCAAAAAATAATGATTGTTGATTTCTTCAATTTGTCTTCTGATCCCCTTTGGGTTGCTTATACTAATAATGTTCTCCAGGAACAAAGACTACATGATAATAGATCACAACCACCAGGTACCGAGCCTGGAAAAACAATAATACACCATATCTAGAACATATCTGTCAAATAAACCCCAAAGCAATAATTATTATAATAGATAATCTCATATAATAATGGCTACAATGCAATCGCCAAAAGACCTACCAAATACCCTATTCTACTGCCAGATTCAGAAAATCTTTATCTAGAGTTTATACAAACAATAGTTTTGATGGGTCGAACAATGAGATTTTTATGCATGGTTATTCGTGAACAGGGTTGACTGGGATACTGACTACTGTAGATGGTTTGGTTAATAGCTGTTCGTGGATGAATCAACCATCGTAGATCTATAGCTGATGATTGGATCCATTACGCTAACCTTATCAAGTAAAATTTTACTCGTACTTCACTCATCTCACCCTTTAAGCGCATAAACTACGATTGCTGCAAAAATTGACATTTCACAAAATCATTAATTCTCCCTTTGGCCTTATGAGTCAAATGAATTTTGTTACACCATCGTCTTGGGTATCGTAGCGGCCTCCCTTACCACCTGGTCATCCAGGGGGGAGCAATATTTTCTACATTCATGCGGGTAAATACACCAAAACTGTGCTGTCAAAAATAACCTGTTTTTGGTTTTGGTGATATATTATTTTGTCATGCATACAACGTCAACTTTTCTTACGGCTACGATTGCGTTAAATCTTGTTTGCATGTGGTTGCACAATTAAACCCGTGGATATACCCAACACTTCTCACCACACTATGGTGTTCTGTATTACCAGTCTGCGATTTGTGGCGAATTTAGATCTATCGGATATTACACTTATCAGAAGATGTATGAAAATGTGCTTGACGGAGCTGGTACGTTAGATAAAGGTGGATTTACAATAAAAAAAAAAGTCTAAAATTGTTCATGTACAAATAATCGAATCTATATACAACTAAACTTTACACCCAGATGTCTTTAGCGGTGGGTGGGGTTTGAATTATGTTGAATTAAATAGAAAGTAGAAGTAGTTGCACTATAACCGCACTTGTGGTAATCGCGGCGCTCGGTAATAATATCACTTGGCGTCGGCACAGGGTTTAACTCACAATGGCCGATGTCAATTGCATATTAATTATTATTGACTACCTTATCCAAAGTATTTTAGTAAAAATCAAAGACCGCGATCGGAAGTCATAGAATTAGAGGACAGATGAGAAACATTTATCCTTTTCCGTAGATACTTGTTTTCATTGATCCAGTTTATCCATGATATTGTTTGTGAGGATAAATTTGGAGTCTTTGTTTGTCATTGGTTGTCATTTTGGTATTCTCTGGATAAATTGTCTTCCATTGTGATTTAGGGAATTTACTTCTTACAGATATGTCATTGGGGTTTATCATATTGAATTGGATAAGGAGTGAAATAAAAAATTATCGTTTGGTTGGTATTCTACCCAAGTATGCATTTTACTTTTCGTTAAAAATATCCTCTATTGTATTTTAGTAATGCATTGTTTTATAGCAGCATGAATTGATTGTGATTACCAATTGATATATGTTGATGTCACTACAACACTCCAATTTTTCTTGGTGAAGATCCTTTTCTTGTTACAAAAATAAATGAGAGCGTATTCCTACCTTCAAGTTGATGAAGGGTTCGTGGCGACATATTATCGACCCAGATTGTGTTCTCGATTATGTATCGAAATTGCGCTATCGGCGATTATGTCAATGTTTATTATTGTCTTTATTTTGCTCGTATTTTTTGTCATTGTAGGATAAATTATATGTCTATAAACCGACATTGACTATTCTTGACTAAATTTATCGTCATGCAACAAAATTCTTGGTAAGGACTGACGTCGCCAGTTGGGTTGCAACATCGTTGCTTATACTTGCCATTGTGGCGATATTATATATTTTTGAACCCCATTGTAAGATAAATTGTCTGCTTTTGGGGAGTATTACTACTTTTGTGCAAATAACGTCAAATATGTACAAAAAATCTATAATCAAATTGCAAATCCATTATTGATAATGTACGAGGTTGATCAATTCAGGGTCTTCAACGATAACATCGATTTATAATTTCACCAAGAATGGAAAATTGCAAGGTTTTACTGAAGTTGAATGAACTCAATACTATTACGCGTTTAGCTATCATATTTTGTATTATTCAATCATGTAGGTACCTAGGCTACTAATGGCCAGAATCTAGACTTTGAAAAGCAATAATTAACAAGAACTGGGCATCAAGAAATGAAATTATAAGAATCATGCCGTTGGGTTTTAGCGGTTTAGGGGGTTGAGCTTAAATTATCATAAAGTAAGTTCATGCATTTACATTGTTTGGATACAATAATTATCTAACTCTAGACTGATCTAGTTGATGATCGACACAACGGAGTTAATATACTAGTTTACCAATCAAGTATTCATAATTAGGTTTACAAATAATACTTATATGCTCATCGGGATTTCATTTCGTAGATCATTAGTTACAAACAAGTTTTTAGTGATGGTGCATTTTCAAATGCCGGGATCAATGAAATGAGTGGCACATGGCTATATCGTATCGTATATCTTAATTGTTTCTACTGTATTGTCGATCGCATGGCCAAGGTTTAGTTTGAAGAATGATGATATACACCCCAATGAATTCAAATTTCGGAACTGTAGGATATAATGGAGTTGGTTAATTATCGAATCGAATTCAGATTCGAATGATTACAATGTTGCATAGTTACATTATACGGATCAATTATGAGTATTGTTATTTAAATCAATCCTCTTGTGGTTTTGATTGTATCAAAATAGAACAAGTCAAGGAATTGTTTCTAGAAGCTTGTGTTCAATTTTGTATTCTTTTTTATTTTTATGCCACATCAGTCGAATTTGCAACCAGCGTCGGAGTTTATCAAGAAATCAGAGGTGTTATTTGCGCGAATTATAGGACTTAACCTTTCGTCTATACGTGACATGTACTCACCAAGCCGACATTCGCCCAACAATCAAGAGCATAATAATAATTTCATACATATTGATAATTAAGATAACTTTACATTATATGTGAGAGTTATCCATCGTATTACTAATTGTTCAATCCATTGTAAATTATGATTGTGTAACAATTGGTTTTGAGGAGATTTATCGATATCGATACTGGTGGCTAAAAGACCATAACATCAACCATGGCTTCAAATAGCTACACGAAAGGTGAGCACAAAAGACGCAAATATCACATCAATTCACCATGGTAACGGTTGATCCTTTTTTCTTGAAGGAAGGTTTAATCGAATGCAAAATGGTAGTTCAATTTCTTATTTGATTTATTAGGTAACTGTAGTAGTATATTCTGTAATCATCTAATTGTCATTGCCTTTGTCAGGAGCCGATTTATCGCCGAAACTTGGTACATTGGTTCCATCGGATTTATTATGGTAAGTTTAACCTAAACTGTCAAATGATAGTGGAGATTAGCCGGAGAAGCACATTTTCGGGAAGGACTTAACACTCGGATCGATGTGGTAATGGCATGAAAACACATAAAAAGATTTGCAAAAAATTGTGGCTGAACCTTGGAAGTTTGATGATCTTCATGCAATTAGATGGCTACAATATTTGAAATAATAATTTAGTTAAATTTAAGGGTTTACTGGTACGTCAAGTTTAAAAATAGTAAGCCCTGTCTTATTATCTTGGAGTCGTTTTATTTTTAATGTTACTTACACTGCGCTGATACATTTAGAAAATATTAAATCGAAGTTGCTGATTCTCCATGCTAGATACTGCGACCATCAGTAATTTCTGGGCCCCAGAGCATTGGATCAGACATCAGGATAATCCTAATCTAGGCACCGCCCGTTAAATCTAATAAATCATTATTCTGAGAGACGTTGGTATTATTTTTACTATAATCTTTGTAAATCACTTGCGATTGTTTATTTTCATCTATTCAGTTGCAACCACATGTCGAATTTGCTCCAAGCGCCATTGTACTTGAATATTGCTAATTGCAATTGGCTTTTGAATTAGTCCGACGAATACGTTTTTAACTGATAAGGAAGCATAAGTAGCTCATATTGTTCAGGATCAATTATTTATCCGATTATACAATGGCAGATATTATTATACTACATAATGATAAACCTATTCCATACCCTCGGTCAAAAATTGATAAAGTTTAGTCTATTATCAATAGTATGGTCAATATGAGAATTGACCTACACTTAGACAACGCCCGGTAGACTGTAGTTCATGCACTGTGCACTACAAACATTATAAAAATCAATTGGTAAGGTATCACCATTACGTAAAGAGATTATCGTTTGAACAATAGTAAGGCGTCCACCAAGAGTTCAACTTAATTGAACTCATTTAACAAAACTATCAGTTATACTCATGTTCATTGGAACCTATACTAGCTAAATACACACACAATATGGCAAAAGCATATAGATAATTGTAGCTCAATACTATCTCAATAATTTACTCCAACAGCCAGCTGTTCTGGTAAATTATATAGTCCAGTATAAAATAATTATCTCAACAATCTTCATTTATTATTTTCCCTTCCTCAAGAGTCAGAAGTATTGTCTTCCCTCTCTGTATTGAAAGTATCAGAATTGGACACAATATTAAAAAGTATTTGTTGAGCAACCTGTCTTTCCTCGACTTTCCCACGTTGGGATCTACCATTGGTACCTAGAATGTTGCCATAAGACCGTACTTCATCAGATTCAGTATCCCAGCCTGGAATTGGCTGTTTCTAGATTTGGAACAGATATGGAGATCTCAGAGGTGAAGAGTCACCAGAAGGTCCACTTCCAGCAAACCCCTTGATTGCAGACACCTTTTCTTTAAGCGAATCCACGTCAACATCATCATCCTAGACGAGCACTTCTTTCCACCCTCCCTTGTATGTCCAGAATCCTTTACCTACAAACAATCAAAGAAACATCTTCTTCAGAACCTCCTCTTATTTCGCAGGATTGAATTTCAGCTTCTTGCCAAATAAAGATTTCAAATTTCGAGTATTAGCCAGTCGTTTTTAAAAAATCATTCTGATATGACCTTTCTTGTTGAGACAGATAGAGCAGAACCAGTAGCGGAACGGTTAGCTGGAGAAATTAATCACTCGATTCATCAATCATTCGCTTGGAAAGGCGTACCATATTTCGGACGTTCATCACAAACCCTGGTGTCTCATAAGCTTCTGTAAGTAACTTGACCAGTGATTCCAAGTCAAAACGACTAGTAAGTAATACGGCAATAATCTTCTCAATCTTCTCATCAAAAAACTTCTCAATCCGTTCACTAGTCTCTTTCAAAGCCTGTTCCAAAACATCAATAGTGATAGATTGAGTTCCTGGAGGACAATATTTATCATAGATATCTTTTTGAATATCCTCCAAAGCCTTATCCACATCTGTACCAAGTAAGAACCTCATAAAGATAGGTGCCCTATCAAAATTAGCATTAGCACCTTCAATGGTGAACGGATAATGTTGATGTAAGAGACGGACAAAGTCTTGAGGTGGTAAATCTCCATACTCTTTTTCAAGAAAAGCCAACGTTTCAAGTGGGGTCATTTTTCCCTCATATTTGATTGTTTCAGCAACAAATGTTGATACCCAACGACGAATTAACCTACCCAAACAATATTGAAATTGTTCAGAAATACTTTTGAGTTCACTTTCATCAGCTCCGGAATATATGATTTCACCTGTCTTCATGTAATGAGCAAATTCATCGGAAAACATTCTAGCATAGTCAAACAATTCTACATCCCAAACAGCATAATTTATAGCTCCTTCTAGAATAACTCTCGGTTTATCAGTAGGAATATGATCCATGAGCTGTTGCATTCTAAAAGAAATACCAGGTATACCCATCTTAGTTGAACCTATAATAGCGTGGTTACACTCTCAATCTGGTAAAAGCGTCTTAATGCTTTGATCTATACTATCACAATAATTTACTTCAGCAGTTATTCTTGTGAATTATCTAGTCCAGTATATTGTATTACTTTTTAATATTATGACCCCAAAGCTATTAATATACTCTAATCACAAAACGAGTAACTATAAAATCCTCAACTACCGATAAGGGATTGATGACTAATTAAGGTATTTGACCAATCAATAACTTCATCCCTTAACCAGCTAATATTGCAACCTGTATTATACTCCATGTCGCCATGTAGTATCAGGTAGGATGTGTCGTAAACGGCTCCTACTTCCTTGAAATAGTCGCTCCATGAGGAACTTGGTAATGAACTGGGGATACTTTATCTTGGCAGACCCATTTATTTTTATATACGCCTGAAGGGTTGAAAGTGGTCTGATACAGTTCTACTCCCTTGTGGGGAAATACTTACCAATTCCCAGTTATTCTTTAGATTTCATCTAATTTTGTTAAATAGTATCATCATTATGCCTGTTCCAATTCTCTGCGATTGCCAATTCAATCAGATGGTATACCATTTTTATTGACTAATATAGACAGTGATAGTATTCTTACTATTCTCTTTGTAAATCACTTGGAATTGTTTATTTTTATCATTATTCAATTGAATTACATATCGAGTCTAATTAAAGCGCCATTGTATTTAGATATTGCTAAATGCAATTGTTAAATTGAAATTGCTTGATTATTCCGAAGACTAATTTCCTGACTGATAGGGAAGCTCTCTTGTTATGAAAGTGTAAACTAATAATGTTCAGGATGAATAATTTATCCGAATACACATTCGCAGCTATTATTGTAGTACAAAATGACGAAGTTCATTCCATACAATTGCTCCAAAAATCTTAATGGTTAGTTGGGTAATTTTCAAAAGTAAGGTCAGTATGAGGATTAATGTAAACTGTACTCGAATGCACTTAGACACCACCGTGTAGACTGAAGTTCATTCACAATGAACCACATTATAGAAAATTGATTGAGAAAGTACCACATTTGCATAAAGAGTTTATCGCCTTAAAAACAGTATTGCTTCAGAATTCAACTATTTTAATTTCAATTCAATTGTTTTTCGTTCTACTGTTAAATCTTTACATAGTCTCTTGTTAATTCTAGTTACACTCATTTTTTCTTTTGTTGACGTAATTTTTCACGCGAACAAATCCAACTCACTAGCTAATACTATCATGGATCAGCTAGATAGTATCATGGACAATGAGGAGTTCCCCTTGCCCATTTCAATAACTAAAACTGACTTCAAATCATTTGATTCTGAAAAAATTGATGAGTTTCTATACAAGAACCATAGATTTACATCTATCGATACCTTGACTAAAGAATTGACAGAATATAGCACCGAGTTGAATCAGATTTTATTGGATTTGGTCAATGATGATTATAATGATTTTATAAGTTTGGGGAAATCCATAAATAATAGTTATGACTATATAAATTATATTATGAATGATTTGAATAAATTCAAATTGGATTTGACTGAGTATTATGATCAGTTCGACCACACGATAGATAATATCGATAATATTATCAATCTGAGGTTATTGCTCGTGAAAATAAAGACGCTTGCCAAGGTCAACTTGTTATTAAATGATTTGATCAATAATTTCGAATCGACCTTAGAGTCGAATGATTCGACTTTAGATTTGAATCAGCTAACCGGCTTTTACTTGGGGATTACTAATTTGTTTAATTACTTGAACGCACAAACAATTAATACCGATGTCGATGGTTTAAATCCATTTGTTAATAATTATTTATCGCACAAAATTGCCAGCTTGAATCTAGAATTTAAGTCACATCTAGCAGTTTCATTGAAGAAAGCTAAAGAGGGGAAAAATGCTAAAGAGTTGTTGGAATTGTTGAATATTTATAAGATTATTGGCCAGGAAGGGGAACTCATCGAGAAAATAAGGTGAGTTTTAAACTATTTCGATTTACCTATATTGGGTTTGTTGATAGACTGAAAGAAAACAATTTTGTTGCATAAGGATTTCATAATTGTTCACAAAACAAAGACTGATATAAACTAACGTTATTTTTATCAGGTATGATTGACAGAAAACTACAGCAGACTACATAAAATTAAGAAAAGATTTCAATCACCCAGATTCATAAAAGTTGATAAATCAGATTGCTTAATCAGATTATTTAATCTTAAACTAGTCATTTTTTGTGGAATAATTCATTGCCCAAAGTGGTATAGTATTGAATTTGTCTTAGTAACTGTTAGATAGACAATGCTATCTTTATGCAAAATTTGCCAACGAAAGAGAAGATACCAGCCAGCGGACCCTGTGAAGGCCAACATGCTACAATTGACTGCCTTGGTATCAATAGTATCCTAGTGTTTGATTTTGGAGAACCAACTTAAGTACTGTGCGATCGATATATCTTCTATAGTCAACCAAAATTTTTTGGAAAAATTACTCAAACAGGAGAAACGCTTACAAAGGCTACTCCCTGGGGACGCTAATGATTAGTTACTACCAACCCTAGCTTATCTTTCTTTATAATTGTAAATATAAATATTTCTATATATTCTCACGTGACCACACCCAAATTTTTCATCCAATGAATTTAAACCATTTGTCAAACAAAAGTCAAAGTAGACTTATTATAGAATTACCAATACAGACAACCATGAAGACAGGCTTAGGGGAATTCGATATAAGCAGACACCAATGGGAGAATGTGGACGAAAACAAATTACCAAGTCAAATTCCTGATGTAGAAGAAGTTGGAGCTACTTCAGCACCTTTGTTATCAGCATCTTATTTCATTGGCCAAAAATGTAAACCATTCAACGATGATTTCATGATGTGTAAAGATGAAAATAATGGAGGTACTTTGGAATGTTTAAAAGAAGGTAGAAGAGTCACTAGATGTGCAATTGATGTTTTAAAAGATATAAATAAATACTGTCTTGATGAATTCAAATTACATTATGAATGTTTAGAACAAGAAAACCACAGATCCGGTCATTGTAGAGCTTCCGAATCGGTTTTCAACAAATGTGTTTTCACCAATATGAAATTAGAAAAGAAAATTCCTGGAGTGAAAGACCAAATCTTTTTAAATCAAAATCCTATTTATCAAGGTACTTCCAAAGATAAATCAGTCACTGCTGAATTTTTAAAGAATAAAGAAGGAAATGCCAATTAAACATGATTCACAAAATTAAATTATATGGAATTTATAATACTGTATTTCATTATAATAAGGTGCTTTACACTATGAAACGTTCTACAAGTGTTAAGTGTTTTTAGTATTTTCACCCACTCCACTTCCTTCCATATTGCATAGAGATGCAATTACCATTGCATTTCATTTCATGATAGAATTTTAACTAAACGTCTACTGAAAAAAAATCACATTCTAAATAGTTTGTATTGATAATATTAATATACAACAAAAGTTATATCTCCCTGTAGTAGTAATATGTTGATTTAATTAGATAAAGCTGTTTTCATTAATTTTTGCTTATGTAATAATTTCGAGATGATTTTTTTCCACCATAACAACAGTGGAAACTTAGTGTAACAAACGATTAGATCATCAAGCAATTCTAATAATGTTTGGATCTACGGCTAACACAGGTGGTGGTCTCTTCGGAGCCAATTCTAATACCACATCCTCTTTTGGAGCACCAAAACCTGCTGGTTCTGCCAGTTTTAGTTTTGGTGGGAATAATCAAGCTACTGGTACGACTGGTGGTGGTGCTACTAATGCCTTTGGATCAACTGGTGCATCTAATAATGCTTTTGGTGGTGCTAATATAACTGGGTTTGGTAGTACTACAGCGACCCCAGCCACTGGAACTGGATTTGGATTTGGTAATACATCTAATACTGCTAATACAACTACCCTGGGATTTGGTAATACATCTAATACAACTAGCCTGGGATTTGGTAATACTAATTCTACCTTTGGTGCAGCAAAGCCTGCTACTGGAGGGTTGTTTGGTAGTACTACGGCAGCTTCTACAAATACATCTGGTGGTTTATTTGGTGCTAAACCAGCAGCTCCTTCTGGAGGGTTATTTGGTGCGTCCAATACAACTAATACTTCTGGCTCTACAGGAGGATTATTCGGTTCGTCCAATACATCTAACACTACTGGATCTTCTGGATTTGGAAACACTGCTAATACAGCATCAAATACTTCAGGTGGTGGATTATTCGGGGCTAAACCAGCAGCTGCATCGGGTGGATTATTCGGAAACAACTCTTCGAGTACAGCAGCTCCATCTGGCGGTTTATTTGGAAATAATGCTTCAAGTACAACATCTGGAGGGTTATTTGGAGGTAATTCAAATACCAGTGGAAACCAACAATCGGGTGGATTATTTGGAGGTAACACAAACGCTAGTAACCAACAATCGGGTGGGTTATTTGGAGGTAATACTAATAATACTCAGCAACAACAACAACAGCAGCAGCAACAGCAGCAGCAACAACAACCCCAACAATCGCAAGGATTATTTGGTAGTACCAACATCAACAATTCTCAACCATCATTCCAATGGAATTCTAATAAAACTACTACTAATACTAATACATTAAATTCGAATAATCAGGGTAACACCAATCCTAATCTTAATTCACAACAAAACATCAATATCAATACCTATGCTCCCGCAATTAATGATCAATTACTAAAAGTCAAAGAGCAATGGGATCCAAATTCTACCAAATGTGTTTTGAAAACTCATTTCTATAATAAATTCAATGAACAAGAAATAAGTCAATTATTAAACCAACCAAGACCCAATGATGAAACACCAGAAGATTGGGATAAAGCCATGCTTGAACGCCCATCATCGTTGTACTTCCCAGTCAAAGTGTCATCATTTGATGATGTTGCCCGAAGAGTGGAAACTCAAATTGACCATGTGGCAAAATCGAGATTATTGTTAAACAATATATATGAAAAACAACAACAATTATCGTCAAAACATGATTTGGATAACACTACGAGAATATTGAAAGCAAAAGCAAGACATACTAAATTATCAAGGAGATTACTCAGATTGGCTACAGTCTTGGCAATAATAAAATTAAAAGGGTATCCGTTATTACCGGAGGAAGAAGAAATATCGAAACAATTTGATTTATTGAATAGCAAAATCAGTGACCCCAACAGTTCGATTGGTAAATTAAACGATATTTTTGCTCGTGTTGCTATATTAAAAGACCGAGCCGACGATTTAAACACCCAATTTGACAATTCCATCAATATTATGAATCAATCGATCAATCAAAATCAAAAAATTGAACCAGCTACTGATGCCAAAGATGGAAATAGTGAAGAAATTATTAACAAATTATCTAAAGTGTTACTTAAACAACAGATTGGTTTGAATTATATAAATGAAATCTTAGAGAAGGACTCAGAATCCATAACTACATTATAGATGATGTCGTATGTTCATTAATTATGCATAATACATTAACTAAATATCACTCAAATCGGCTAGTTCTTCATTAGTCATTGATAATGTTGTAGGTTTGAATTTTTCAGTGCCAATAATTTTGTTAACACCTTCAATACCAGTATTAAGCGAAAGTCGATCGAATTTATGAAATTTTTGGAAATTAAACCTGATGGTCGTTTTGAAATTATTGAAATTTGCAAAAGTCTTCTTATCCTCATCTTTTATATCTATATGTATCAATTGGCTATCAACAGTAGACGATTTCAATGTATATAAATCTTGATATTTACGCCCCTGATCTGTAAGCTGGTGTTTGAAAGGAATCTCTAATTCCCTATTAAAGAACTTTTCATCATCCTCTATAAACGAATACCTTGGTAATGCTAGTAGTGAGTATAGATTGTGCGTTATACGTTCTTGTTCATCTTGTAACTGTTTAGCTGACTCCAGTCCAACCAGATCATCTTCGTACAACATGGAATTAATTAATGATTTACTACTTGGATTGAAGACTGCCCATACAGCAGGTCCATATATGTTAACCCTTGATGCATCTCTATCTATCTTGAAGTATTCAAGGTTTCCTAAAGTTTTGAAGTTATTATAAATGTGATTTGCTTCTTTTGCAGTACTAGGTGGTGGTGTTACCACCATACTGACTGCTACGTGGTGCCTGAAGTATACCGAGAGCCTCTGCTTAACATTGTTCATACTTTGGTAGCTACCGATGAGCTCTAGCCTGTTTTGGATATTTCAAACCTCAGTGAGAATTCGGCAATTACTATGAGTTGAATTAAGACATGGCCAATGGATTGAACATTGTAGAGACCATAACAGAGAAGTTATCACTTTACTTAAACAAGCCAGTTAATGGCAATCTAACAAAATCAATAGTTCAATTTTACAAGCAGAACTCATCGTTTGATGCTTTCGTCGCTTATGTCAAGATCTTGGGGCTACAAGAAATTGAAAAAAGTACAGATATTTATGAATTAGTCAGGGACAATATTGATAAGATTGATGGTATACTACTGACTATAGAATTGCCAAAGTCGCTTAAAAAGGACCCTGATTCGAATCAAACATCTAAGGTTAAGAAGAAGTTGGTGTTTACATTTGATGATGAAGAAAATTTGGAGGAGGAATCTGTTAAGCCGGTCGTGTTTAAAAAAATACCCAAGAAGGATGTGAATAAAGTGCTGATAGATTTCAATGAAGAAGAGGATGGTATGGAGAATATTGTAGTAAAACCGAAAACTAAATTCAAAAAGTTGAAGAAAGAAGATACACAAAGAATAAAGGAAGTGGATCATGTGCTACCAGAAGTGAAATTGGATTCACCGAAATCTACGGTTAAACCTGTGGTTAAACCTCTGGTGACTCTTTCCCAACTTGCCCAGCAAGAAGCTACACTCAGTTCTAGCTCCGAGCAAGATGAATTGCAGGAGTGGGAAGAGTTGAAACTAGCGGAAGAGTACCTAGAAGATGTGGAAAATGATCGTGAATGGTATATGAATGATGAAAATGCCCATCCTGGTTATGATGATTTCGATCCTAGCGAGTATAAGAGCAATATGGTCCAGAAAAGACCTAAGAAGAATAAGTTCCTAACCGGTGGCGGTTTCGATGAAATTACAGGTGAATATGTCGACCATGACCATGAACAATCAGACTATAACGATTTATCTTCAATCCCACTCGAATCACATTTTTTTGTGCCACCATTTCTTGAAACAGCTAAGGAATACTTGCGATTCCAAATCGAGGGTGGTACAAACATTCGAAGCGTTGGTGCTACGGTTGATCCAATCAAAGACCCCAGTTCAGAGTTGGCCTTGTCTGCTAAAAAGGGAAGTTTTGTAGTTCAAGATAAAAAGTCCAAAAAGGAAAGAGCGAAAAGGATTCAGGATACAATTGGATTAACAGGAACTTCAATCGGTAATGCTCTTGGAGTTAATGAGGATGATGAAGAAGATGAAGCATTGAAACCAAATGATCAGGAAGATACAGCCACATCTCAAGCCTCAATTCAAGAACAACGAAAAACTTTACCTGCTTATTCTGTTAAAGAGGACTTGGTCAGGACAATTATGGAAAACCAAGTTACTATTGTAATCGGGGAGACCGGGTCAGGAAAAACAACTCAATTAGCCCAATTTTTGTTTGAAGAAGGATTGGGTTCAAATATAGCCACAAGTGGATCCAAGAAAATGATAGCTTGTACCCAACCACGTAGAGTTGCTGCCATGTCAGTGGCAAAACGTGTGAGTGAGGAAATGGATGTTAAGCTTGGAGAAGAAGTGGGTTATTCTATCAGGTTCGAAGATAGAACCCACTCGAAAAAGACAATCATCAAATACATGACGGATGGGATTTTGCTTCGAGAAATCTTAACAGATCCATTACTTGAAAGTTATCTGTGTGTCATTATGGATGAAGCCCATGAACGTTCCCTTAACACCGATGTACTTTTGGGTCTTTTCAAAGAGTTAATCCGTAAAAGGAAAGATTTGAAATTGATTGTGACCTCAGCTACAATGAATGCAGATAGATTCACGAAATTCTTCGGCGAAGCGCCCCAGTTTACAATCCCGGGAAGGACATTCCCAGTCGATGTATTATACAGCAAAAGCATAACTAATGATTATGTCGAATCTGCAGTAAAACAAATTTTGACAATTCACTTACTGAACAGCCAAAATGGGAATGATGGTGATATTTTGGTGTTTATGACAGGTCAAGAAGACATTGAAATGACGGGAGAAGTTTTACGGGAGAAATTGGACTTATTGGATAATCCTCCGCCTCTTGATATCTTTCCAATTTATTCCAGTATGCCTGCTGATTTACAAAAGAAAATTTTCAACAAGAAAAATGATAAACGGAGAAAGGTCGTAATCGCTACCAATATAGCAGAAACTTCATTAACTGTTGATGGGGTAAAATATGTGATTGACAGTGGTTTAGTTAAAATGAAGGTTTATAATGCAAAACTAGGTATGGATACCTTACAGGTCATTCCTATTTCATTGGCAAATGCACAACAAAGAAGCGGTAGAGCTGGTAGAACTGGTCCGGGTATTGCTTATCGATTATATACTGAACGGGCCGTGGAAAATGATCAAATGTATTTACAACCTATTCCCGAAATTCAAAGAACAAATTTGAGTAATGTGATGTTGTTGTTGAAATCGTTAAAAGTGGATGATATTAATTCGTTTTCGTTCTTGGATCCTCCACCTCAAGATTTATTAACCTGTTCATTGTACGATTTATGGGCAATTGGAGCATTAGATAATTTAGGTCAATTGACTGATTTAGGGAGATTAATGTCAGATTTCCCCATGGAGCCAACATTGGCCAAAACTATAATATTATCTTCCCAACCCGAATTTAGCTGTTCTGAAGATATTATAACTATAGTTGCGATGTTGTCGGTACCACCGGTTTATTACAGACCAAAAGAACGTCAAAGGGAAGCAGACATGATGAGGGAAAAGTTTTATGTTAATGAATCTGATCATTTAACATTATTGAATATTTATAATCAATGGCAACAAAATTTGAAGCGATTGAAGAATAATTATGGTAAAATAAATCATTGGTGTAATTCGAATTTTTTGCAATTAAAATCATTATTAAGAGCTAAAGATATCAAACTTCAATTGGAGCTAATAATGAAGAAAAATAAATTCAAAATTGTTCGAGCCAAAGATGATGAAGATATTAAAAAATGTCTTTGTGCATCATTTTTCCAGCAACTGGCAAAATTAATGAAGATAAATATTCATGGAAGTCCTGAATTTATGAACCTTAGACATAAATATATGAAGATGCATTTACATCCTACGCTGAGTTTGAATGGAAGCAATCTAAGCTCACCTTATGTGATTTATCATGAATTAGTATTGACGACAAAAGAGTATATGAATTATGTTACATGTATTCAACCAGTGTGGTTATTGGAGTTTGGATACATCTATTACAATATTCCTGATCAATATTATCGAAAATACCTGGATAAATTACCCAGCAATTTGATCACCAAACCAGAGTTTTTGAAATCTATTGAAGCAGATGGAATAAAGTATCAACAATTACAAATTGCCAAAAATTTCAAACGAAAGAAGGTTCAAAAGAATAATGCTACTAAATTTAGCAGAAGGCCGTTTTAATACAAGAATCATCGGCTTACAATACAAACGTCAATGAAACATTACAAACTTCTAATAAATAATTTAATTAATCTATAACTTTATAAAAAACCACATATATACAAATTTTGAAATGGCATTAATCATGATGTCTCTGAAAATTAAATTTCCAAAATGCTTTTTTTAAACGTTGTTGAAAAGACGATATTTCTAGTTGTAAAATTGATTACAATCTGTAAAAAATGCGGGGTTCAACAAATGTGGATGTGGAATACATTTTTTCTAAAACCTTGTTACCTGAACTCCGTGCCGACTCACCACCATTTACTACCTATTCTTGGAAGCATGCGTCATGAACAATCGTCAGTTACCGGACTATTGTTATCTCCTGCGGTTATAACAATCAATGTAACACCACGTTATCGATCAATCGGGTGAACCCCTCCTCGCTTTCTCTAGGTACTCTGACGGCAGTAGAGAGTATACCGCCGACACCCGGTTCGACCAGATCCAAATCGTCCAAAGTGTCGGGATGGGAAAGTGCAATGTATTCGATGGTGAAGTGAGGATGCTGAGCTAATATATGCTTGACCCGGGCCAATATCTCTTGAGCACTGGATAGACCATTTTGTTGTTTGTAGTAATCTTCTCCGGCCGAGAGCGCTTCGAAAATTACCGCCGATTCGCGCTTAATGTCATCGGATAAATAAGCATTTCTCGAGCTTAGCGCCAAACCATTAGATTCTCTTTGCGTAGGCATGATTCTGACATTGGTGTTGATCAACAAGTCCTTGACCAAGTTCTTGATCACGACACATTGTTGGGCATCTTTTTGACCGAAATATACATTAGTAGGTAATACGACATTCAAGAGTTTAGTAACGACAGTAGCCACACCACGGAAGAACTGAGGTCTAGTGACCCCTTCCAATTGTTCAGAACAACCCAAAACAGTAACAAAAGCCCCCTTCTGTTTGGAAACCTCGAGGTTTATACCCAGAGGATAGATCTCGGAGATCTTGGGTACGAAAACTGCATCTATAGGTTTATCAACAAACGTTTTTTGCAAGATACTCAAATCGGAGTCCAAGGTACGAGGATACTTATCCAAATCTTCGTGTGGTGCAAACTGCGAAGGATTAACAAAGATCGACACTATGGTTTTATCATTTTCCAGTAACGATTGTTTAACTAATGAAGTATGTCCCTGGTGCAACGCACCCATGGTAGGCACAAAGCCCACTGTCTGGTTTTTGACAAAGCAGCCCAACCTCCATTGTCTGACCTGTTGTACAGTCCTGAGGATTTTGATACTGTTAGTCATAGTGAAGAAGTCTATACGATGAGCTGAAAAATTCAAGCCCGATCAAAGGAAAAAAATAAAAAATATTATTTCCCCAGAGTTTCTACCAAATCGGTTGTGTGGTTAGCGTTATGTTTGATTCCACCACGAAACCAGTGTCACTACCCAGGAAATATCATGTGGTAATGTGACACAATGCTGACAAATTGCAGCCATTGACATTAACGGGTGGGTGCAAAATCTCATGGTGCGCGCTACTCCACTTTTGAGCCGAGGTTCACAAAGTATATATTATTCACCAGCTGCCCAACTGTAAAATCAACGTTAGATAGAATATGTCTTACAGAGTTGAAAGAAGGGTCACTAAAGCATACGGTCCACGAGCAAGTGGTTCCACTGTGTTGGAATCAGATACTTTGGAATTGGTATATTTGAAATTCAAAACTACAAGAATACCAGCTAAAGATGATATTAAAATCAACTTGGTCTTTGCCCATGGTACTGGGATGAACAAGTCCTTCTGGAAGTACCATATCGACCAATTGTATAAATTGTCTGAGAAAAATGGCTGGTTTTTGGATTCCGTCGCTTCAGTAGATGCCGTCAACCATGCTGACTCTGCTTTGTTGAATGAAGGGAAGTTGGGTACTATTTGTCGCTGGGACGAAGTTGGTAAGGACTTGTTGCAAGTTATCAAAAATGAGCAAAGTTTGGGCGATTTCTACAATGACCATTCGAGTAGAAACATTATAGTCGGGCACTCTGCCGGTGGGCATGCTGCCGTCATGGCCGGGTTTTACGACCCAAATATTGTCGATTCAATTGTCCCCATTGAAGCGGTCTTGTATACCCACCCTAA
>JAXQKE010000085.1:0-24905 GCA_037042355.1 Candida sp. Y128-05E | reverse complement strand
GGACCCTAGAATTGCTAAAGATTTCATGGCTGATGAATTGTATTACGAAGTTAATGAAGATGGAGACACCAAATATAGAGCCAAATCCAATCAAGTCAACCAAATGGCGACTTATTTAAGTGCCGGGTTTTCCTTGAAAGCAGGTATGCCCTGTTTGGACTTGTTAAGACTTCCCGTTTGCCATGTCGTTGCTAAGAACGGGAAATGGAACCCACCAGAGTCGACTCCTTACGTTAGAGAACATATCCCCAAGGAATACTTGGCGAAAACTGTCGACATTGAGGTTGGTGAACATTTAACACCCGGTGAGTTCCCTGATGAAACAGTCAATCTTATTCAAGATTTTGCTAAACAAAGAATTGATACTTACAAGAAGGAGATTTTGACACAAGACCCAGAAGTCAAATTCAATGGTGCCAGAGAAAAGATTGCTGAACATCAAAAGGAAACATTGATTGAAGGGAAATATAAAGACGGTTACTACTCCAAGCTTTAAGATGTCTAAAACATCGAAATACAAGTCAAACTAATCATAAATATTTATATTGTTTTGGCTTATATTCACTACCCTCTTCTGAGTATTAGTACTACATCCAGTGGATGTTATATTTGTAACTTACTAGATTTTTACGAGATTTCAATTCTTAAATGTGTCCAATATGTGTCCATTTTTACCAATTTTTACCAATTTTTGTTGATTTATATAGATTATTACTTGTTTAGTTTACAATAACATAAAGTATATTACTTAATTTCAATGCTAACTATCAATTGTGATCGTATTTATAGTACTTTCAAGAAATTCACGTGACAATTTATTTTTTTGAATTTTTCAAAACCTCATCTCAGATAGAATTGCCATTTTGCAACATCTTTCAAATCATAAATTAATCATGGGTTCGTCTAGAGAAGTTGTTTTGGCGTACATTGTTGACTACTTGGCAAGAGATGGTAATTTTGCCAAAGTTACAAAAAGTTTGAAGAAGGCCATGGTCGTAAAAGATATTAAATTGGTCGATGCTACCGGTAACTTGGAAGACATTATCGAAAAAAATGAGTTGAAAGATACTAAAGAAAGCTCTGATAGTAGCAGCAGTGATTCAGACTCAGACTCAGACTCAGACTCAGACTCAGACTCAGACTCAGATTCAGATTCCGACTCAGACTCTAAATCTGAAGCTTCAGACGAAGAAGACGTAGTACCTGTGGTCGAAGCTGTGTTGCAAGTAACTAAAGAAAGTGATAGCAGCAGTGACAGTGCTTCAGACGAAGGAGCTAAGAAAAGTAGTTCTTCTGACTCAAGCTCTAGCTCCAGCTCTGGTTCGGATTCAAGTTCAGATTCAGATTCACGCTCAGACTCAAGTTCTGATTCTAGTTCTGATTCAGACTCAGACTCAGATTCAGACTCGGACTCGGACTCTGAAACCGAGCCTAAGATGAAAATAATTGAGGAATCGAAACCAAAAGCTACATCAGACTCAGACTCAGACTCAGACTCAGACTCAGACTCAGACTCGTCATCTTCATCATCATCCTCTTCATCATCTTCATCATCATCTTCATCATCAGATTCAGATTCATCATCGTCATCCTCGTCATCATCCTCGTCATCATCGGATTCGGATTCATCATCAGATTCAGACTCTTCAGACTCAGACTCAGATTCAGACTCTAAAAAGAGAAAATCGTCATCTGACGATAAACCAGCCAAAAAACAAAAAGTTGAAACTTCATCCTCCCAAACCGAGTCATTTTCTGCATCTTCTACCCCAGAAACCACTGGTATTCCAGCAGAACTCGAACCTGAATTGAAAGCCGGTCAAAGAAACCATTTCTCGAGAATTGATAGAAGCAAAATTTCTTTCCAAGATCAAGCTTTACAAGATAATACCTATAAAGGTGCCGCTGGTACTTGGGGACAAATGGCTAATGAGAAATTAGGTGCTGTCAGAGGTAAAGATTTCACCAAGAACAAGAACAAGATGAAGAAAGGTGCCTACAAAGGTGGGTCAATTACTTTTGCATCTGGTTCTTATAAATTCGAGGATTAATTAATTCTTCCTCTTTTCCTTTCTTGTTCCCCTGTTTCTTTTGGAGTTAATTGTAGTATACTATCATATATAGAGAAAGAAATGTATAGTCTAATGTAAATTAATTATACTTGCCTATATAGTTTATTAGATGGTCAATATGCAGGATAATCTGAATATATAAGCAGCATCTCACATTGGTGATGAATTCAATTTCTAAGCAGGGGATAATTGATAACCTTTGATTGATTCACATTCTAAGAGGATGTCTTATCGAAGTGGTCAACCGAATTATGCTGCGCTAGACAAGGGGAACTATTCTGATGATTCTTACGATGAAGAGGTCCAGGATAAGGATGATGACGATTATGCTTATGGATCTGCTAAACCAAGTAGAAAAAAAGCCAATGGCAATGGACCTGATAGGCAAGTAAGGAAACGAAAGGCACAGGAAGCAGTGAACACCATAAAGGAAGTTATGGACGATAAGACTTATTCAGATGAAGAGTTGCTTGATTTTACACCAGAATTGCCCGCAGATTACGTACCCGATGCTGTATCAAAAACATTCGGTAAAGCTGACTTCTCGTATTTGAAATTGAAACCGGATCATTTCAGTAGACCAATCTGGATCTCACCAAGTGATTTAAGAATTATTTTGGAATCATTTTCTCCATTGGCAGAACAAGCACAAGAGTTTTTAACCACTATCGCCGAGCCAATTTCAAGACCTTCGCATATCCATGAATATGGTATCAACATGTACTCTTTGTATGCGGCAGTCTCAGTGGGGTTGGAGACTGACGATATTATTTCTGTTTTAAACCGGTTATCTAAAGTTCCAGTGCCAGATTCAATCATTAAATTTATTAGAAGTGCAACTATATCATATGGTAAAATCAAATTGGTTTTAAAGAATAACAGATACTTCTTGGAATCTACTCAAGCCGATATTTTACAAATGCTTTTGAAAGATCCAATTATTGGGCCTTTAAGAATCCATTCCTCCGAAAATACAACTACCAGTACTGGATTAACTGCATCAATACAGAACAAACCCGACCCGGCAACTCTTATCAATGGGGTAAAACCTCACACCGAAGAAAAGAAAGATGATGTCGAAGATATATTTGCATCAGTTGTTGGAAGCAAAGACGATGATGATGATATGGATACGGTTCATTCGTTTGAAATTTCCAATGATTCGGTAGAAATTGTTAAACGTAGATGTCAGGTTATTGAATATCCAGTATTGGAAGAATACGATTTCCGTAATGATCAACGAAATGCAACTTTGGAAATTGATTTGAAACCTTCGACTCAAATTCGTCCCTATCAAGAGAAATCATTATCGAAAATGTTTGGTAATGGTAGAGCTAGATCGGGGGTCATTGTTTTGCCATGTGGGGCCGGTAAAACCTTAGTGGGTATTACAGCTGCATGTACTATCAAAAAGTCGGTTATTGTCCTTTGTACATCGTCGGTGTCAGTCATGCAATGGCGTCAACAGTTTTTACAATGGTGTACTATCCAACCAGAAAGTGTTGCAGTATTTACATCGGAGAACAAGGAAATGTTTTCGACTGAGGCAGGTTTAGTTGTCTCAACATATTCCATGGTTGCCAATACACGTAACAGATCGCACGATTCACAAAAGGTTATGGACTTTTTGAGATCGCGAGAATGGGGGTTCATTATTTTGGATGAAGTTCATGTTGTTCCAGCTGCAATGTTTAGAAGAGTTGTCACAACTATTGCTGCGCATGCAAAACTAGGATTAACGGCTACGTTAGTCAGAGAAGACGACAAGATTGCTGATTTGAATTTCTTGATTGGACCCAAATTATACGAAGCCAACTGGATGGATCTAGCCCAGAAGGGCCATATTGCCAATGTTCAATGTGCTGAAGTGTGGTGTCCAATGACTTCTGAATTTTATCAAGAGTATTTGAAGGAAACTGCCCGAAAGAGGATGTTGTTATATATCATGAATCCTACCAAATTCCAAGCTTGTCAATTCTTGATTCATTATCACGAGAAGAGGGGTGATAAAATTATTGTATTTTCTGATAATGTTTGTGCATTACAAGAATATGCCAAAAAACTTGGCAAGCCATTTATTTATGGTGGTACCGGTCAACAAGAACGTATGAAGATTTTACAGAATTTCCAACATAATGATTTAGTCAATACCATTTTCTTATCTAAGGTTGGTGATACATCGATTGATTTGCCTGAAGCTACATGTTTGATTCAAATTTCTTCGCATTATGGTTCTAGAAGACAGGAAGCTCAAAGGTTGGGTCGTATTTTACGAGCAAAAAGACGTAATGATGAAGGTTTCAATGCTTTTTTCTATTCCTTGGTCTCAAAAGATACTCAAGAAATGTATTATTCAACAAAACGTCAAGCATTTCTTGTTGATCAAGGGTATGCTTTTAAAGTCATTACACATTTGAGTGGGATGGAGCAGTTACCAGATTTAGCGTATTCAACAGCAAGAGAAAGACGGGAATTGTTGCAGCAAGTGTTATTGCAGAATGAAGATGCGGCGTCGATTGATGTCGGTGATGATATTGATACTAATTTCATTTCCAATGGAAAGAGACAAAGAGTCGAACAATCACAAGCGACAAGAACCGCTGGTTCGTTAGCCGGGTTAGCTGGTGGTGAAGATATGGCATATGTTGAATACAAGAAGGATAAAAATAAAGAAATACGAGAACATCATCCATTAATTCAGAAAATGTATTATAAAAACAACAAAAAATAGGTTTGGGATTCATAAAAATGTATATATATTTATTTATATACATATATCTATAGCATGTAATATATAAAATATTACAAAATTAGTACATGAGGGTGCAGTTTTTATAGACTACCCTGACGTAATAGTATCTAGTTTAAGATGTATCTAACTAGCCCAGGATCAACTGGTGACAAAGTCTCCGAAATCATCAGCATCATCAGAATCTTCATCATCAATTTTCAAATCAGAAATCTGGTTAGTGATTGAACTCGGCTCATTTATCTTCTGGTTCATATCCGATTGATATTGCTCTTCGTAATTCTTGAACCTACGTTTATATATAGTGAGACTTTCTTGGAACATGATTGCCAGAAACGAGTCTTGGAATTTAAGCCCTAGGGCCACTTGTAGCTTGGTTTGTGTGTTATCTACATCGTCTCTTAGAGGGTGGTAGCCTGCTCCCGGCAATTGGGCAATGACTTTATAATACCTATCCTTCATCTGGATAGTTTCTTGGCCATTATTAGCTAGCGACACTTCATCAAACTGACAATGAGGATTATACCAGACTTCAGCCCAGGTTTGATTACCTTCTGTCGTTCTATTATACAATTCTATTTTAGCTCTCAACCCGTCAAACGGTTTGGTTATGCCTTGCCCTTCCTCCTCGATTATTAATTCTTGCTCTATCAATTGTAGCTTTCCCTGCCATATTATATTCGATGGAGAACAATTCCATTTATCACCAGGAGGTATTTTGAAAAGTATCACACTCTCCGACTCGAATAAAATGGTGGATATCACATTGGGTACATATGTCATCCCTACTATTCTTTACCAACTCTGTTCTAGTTTATCTAAACCAGTTAACATACAAATTAAAAACAAAAAACTTTAAATTGAATATATGGTTGCTTTTAGTGGATTTAGCAATTGTCAAACTCTCTAGATTGCTGTATGATTATCTATCAGCAATGGTTGCTTCAACTCAGTCCAGGCTCAGTTTTGATTTCACCCTCTGCCTCATGCGCCAGGACCGTGATTACGCACCAGACTAACGACTTTCCGACTACCATGACGCGATTTGCACTAGGCTTCAAGTATAGGATTGAAGTATGTTCCTGTTGTGATGGGTTGGGACAGAACTACGGCTACTTTGGGACATTGGGGCCAGAAGTTGTTTGGGGGTCTGTCAACTATATTGTACTAAGTTAAGTTATCAATGGAAGATGCTGACAAACTTTTGCACCCAAATTGATTCTTTTTTTTTTTTTATTTTAGCCAAGCAATGTTAGCTATGACATACTTAGCTATTGGAAATGGGACAATATCAACAGTTATGAGGTGTATTACATTCTTTTATCCAAGTTCAATCATGGTTAATTGTTTTGCCTTGGATGGTTCCGTGCACCCAATATGAATTTGTTTTCTTCTTTATTTATATATGTATTAAAACGTTTCTTTCCATCTGTGAATCATACTGATCATTATTCGGGACCTATAGAAGTCTAATTAATTGGGCTCTTCAATTAAAGGATATATATTCATATTTGATAATAATAAAACTAATTGTCCAATTTCTTCTCTTTTTTTTACTTTATGTTTTTATTATACATGTATTCATCTCTATTTTCCATGAAATAGGTCCATCAAAACGACTATTTCCAGTCTCTTCTGGTTATATTTCATTCACAGTTTGGTGATTTTGCAACCAAATGCTAGCTAAAAAATGTGTCCTGCATATATCCCGATTTTTCAGTAAAGGTTGAAAAATCTTTCCATAAGCATTAACTTAACTATACAAAGACCATGTTCATAAGGAATTTAAATAGAGGGATACTAGGCAGACCTAGTACTATAATAAACCCTGTCTCTGTGAGATACAACTCCAGTTTTGACCAATTGAATAAGGCTATAAAACAGTCCAATACCAAAGGTTCAAACTCCGACAATGTCAAAGATATCAATGATTTATTGAACAGTTCTTTGGAAACTCCCGATAATCATTATTTCAAGGCTCGTAACAACGAATATGGTTTAGGCGATGTTATGCCTCATCCACGAGACGTAGCCAAAAATATCAAGATCCAAGGCTCCATGGCCGGTAGAGTCGTTGATGTTCATTATGGGCAATTAAACAAAGCCGTATTTGGTATGCACAGAGTCATTAGTTCAAACAAAATCAAATACTTGCAAAAAATCCAATCGAGACATATACCCACCGCCAAATTGAAGAAACAACAAAGAAGAGAATGGTGGAGAAAGAAGTTCTCCGAAGGATTCAAGGACTTGATGTCCCAAGTGAATGACGCCAGAAGAAGGGGTTATTGATTTTGCGTTTGCATCTTTCCATTTTCCATTATCAATGTTTTCCAGGAATTCAAAACTCACCCACATGGTCAATTTACTCACGAATTTCATGAATACTCATGTCAACATACGACCAATACTATATACCTAGTTACCTCCTTATATATACATGTAAATATACTTAATAATCACTATCAATGTATTGGTTCCAAGTGTCGTGCTAAAATCAATTGTGTCGTACCTTTGTGATGCGTTTAGATAAACGTTAACCCTGGGGATGAACATTCGTTAGAATTGATAGTTAACTTAATAGAGGAGATAGTGCTAATATTGACTATATATTGTAAAGAATTGAATTCATTTTGAAATAGGCAAAAAAAAGGTCAAATTGTTGCTACTTTCATATTGGATTGAACGTGGGTATGAGTTCAGGTACAGATAACAAGGTAGGGATGCCTGCTATAACAGGCGCAATTGATTATTCTCGAGCGTATAATGTGCTACCGCCGCAGTTAAAGCCTTTGAGAGGAACAATCATTACCTACACTTCATCTTTGATAGCAGTGTTTATAGGATTCCCCTTGGACACCGTCAAAACAAGAATGCAAACTCATAAGAATTTCACCAGTTATTTCGACTGTATCAGCAAAACATATCGTTCAGAAGGTATTGTTGGGTTTTTCCGGGGGATTTGGGTACCCTTACTCTCATCATCAGTTATGAGATCTTTCTCGGTTAGTGTTTTCATTGCCGTTAAACCCCTGATCTATAAATCGTTATATAGCTTCACTGACGAAACAAAGCAACCCGCCAATCCATTTTTACGAAACATTCCGGTTTGTTTCCTTTCAGGAGCTTTTGCTGGAGGTGCAACATCCTGTTTGGCTTGTCCGTTTGAATTTACCAAGGTTTACGCCCAAATATATAAACTTATCCAGAACAAATCAATCAAGGATTTCCCCAAAAACTTCCAAACTGTCAACTATGAAGTTTCTCCGTCAACATTAC
Source organism: Candida sp. Y128-05E (assembly GCA_037042355.1). Classification (NCBI taxonomy): domain Eukaryota; kingdom Fungi; phylum Ascomycota; class Pichiomycetes; order Serinales; family Debaryomycetaceae; genus Candida; species Candida sp. Y128-05E. Next base: position 16,805 of record JAXQKE010000085.1, on the reverse strand, counting down.
AAATTGCTAAGCAAATTTATCGTTATAACGGAGTACGCGGATTATACTCGGGTTTTCCTTATCATTTTATTCGTGATTTCCTAGGATCGGGGATCTATTATTCAATCTACGAATCAATGAAATATGTCATGAATAAAGTTATCAACAAGGACGCAACAAAATCTTCTCCGTATTCTATCTTGATCGCAGGTGGATTATCGGGAGTATTTGGCTGGATGGTGGTGTTCCCGATTGATACAGCGAAGTCGTTAATCCAAAAAGATGCAGTCACCAATATACTTCGCCAACAACAAGGTCTAGAACCTCTTCCCTATAAACCTAGAAAAATTCAATATTTTGACAAGCGATTGTTTCGTGGATTGGGTATGTCTGTAACCAGAACTTTCATCACAAACATGACATTTTTCAGTATATATGAATTTGCTATGGCACACATCGTCTAACTGGACAATTTTTCCCTTCATTTTGCATTACTTTACATTTAGCATCGCATTTATATTACATTTCATTATCATTTGGTATATACATATAGATTATTAAACAAACCAAAGTTCTCAGAGTTTTCTACCTCTCTCGCTTTCCGATTGCTTTTCAGATTGATTTCCAGATGTCGATCTCAAGCGTCTACTACTTCTACGTCTGGACGTGGTGAACTCTTCAGTATCTAAGATTTCTTGTAAACTTCGTTTTAATGGCGATTTTGATCGAGTGCGCAAGGCTGGAGGGTCTAATAATGGTGATGAAGGGATACGTTCGTCCGACCTGGGGGCTCTTTGATCCTGTTCTTGCTGTTTCTTCGATCGCAAGCTTTGTACAGATGGTCTTCTCCTGTGTCTTTTCTGTTTTTTAGTAACCAATTGAAATTTACCTGGAAGCGGCAATTCAATTTCTGGTTTCGCTTCATGATGATCAGAAATTTTACGTAATTGTTCCTCAAATGGTTCATCAGTAAATTTCTCCCCAAACTTGTGGCCATTTCTTAAAGATCGTTGTGGCTCAAGCTCTTTAAGATCCTTTTCATTGATTTCCAATCCTAAAACTTTGCCAATGTATTTAGGCAGTTTTGGGCGTTTCGAAACCTCTTCTTCAGTTCGAGAAAAGTTAACTCTACTACTCCGTCTTGCTTTCCTGGGCGAAAATGATTTATCCTCAATATCTGGCTGAGACAATCGAGGGTTGTCAATTCGTTTCTCGATTTTCTTCTCTTCCTCGTTATCTAAATCGGAATTGTTGACAAATGAGTCCTCCTTAATTTGATCTACTTTATCTTCGACATCTAGCAGAGACAATTGAGGGTTGTCATTTGGTTGCTCAATTTTCTTTTCAACTTCATTATCTAAATCGGAATTATTTACAAATGAGTCCTCGTTAATTTGATCTACTTCATCCTCCTCTTCAATATTGGATTTTTCCAATGCACTTTCTATCTCAATTTTAGATGTCTCTGATGTGCCATCTTCGGACTTATCTGTATTTATCTGTAAAGCATCATGCTTTTCAGAACTTTCGATATCTGTTTCACTTCCTGATAAAACTTTCATCTCAAGTTCAAGTTCTTCGTTGACCAATATATTAGAATTATTTGATTCTTCCTCGTAATCTACAAGGTTCTCTGATGGAATCTCGTTTTCCGGTTCTTCTTCGCTCGAAGAACTGGTGTTTTGGTTATAAGACTCATCTGAACTAGGTTCCTCGATCTCTATGTCAAGGTTATTATCTAATCCAGGCTGTGACAGTTCTAATGACTCTGTAGCATCTTTACTAAACCACGAAATAGGATTAAGTTTTCCGAGCAAAGTTTTCACTCTTTTGAAACCTGTATTACCATCATTTTCAGCTTTTCTTTTAATTTGTGTTGTTTGATATTCTGAATAGCTTTCGATTACCTCGGTCACAGATATAGATGATTCGACATGTGCTATCTCTGGCTCAACAGATTCCAGTCTCTGAATACTTGTTGGTCTGATAACTTCATCATCATTGTTTTCGTCGTCTAAAATTTCAAGCTCCGAAACAATCAAACCCTCCACAAATGTATTTTCTGCTTCGATAATTTCACTTGGTGACAATACGTCAAGTCCTCCAGGACTTCCCATAAATTCGCTGATTAGCTCTTTATGGGAATGTACATTATTCAAAGGTTCATCTTCGGGGACAATTTCCAAAGGTTCTTCGACTCTTGATGGATGTACAACACATGCATGCTCAATTTCAACATGCGTAGTCTCTTTATACATCGTAATTGGGAAATCTTCATCATTGGGCTCCACAATCTGAGCATCTTCGTTAGCAAAACTTACATCATCCTCATTCTCATCAACATCATTCTCATCATCGAACGCGTTCAATTCTGCTCCATCAACATCATCTCCACTTGATTCACGGTGGGATAAATTATCCAACGATTCATTAATATTTGCCAAGTCATCGTTACCTGGGTGAATTGGTTCGACACTAGTGCTATCTTCGTTTGCATCACTTATAAGATCTATTTCAACTGAGTTCTCGTTAGATTCCATGTGGTCGTTCTGCATATTCAAGTCAGAAACCCCGTTTTCAGATCCAGTATGAATCGAGTCATCTCTATCATATTCCAGCTCTAACTGAGGAACACTTTGCTCGTCCTCCACAGGGTATGCATCAATATTAGGTGTGCTTTCGCGATAAGCCCCATCTTTAAGTGGTGACTCTAATACAATTGAATCTTCGAACCTGGTAGTATCCGTTTCCATTATCGTAGTATCTTGGATATTTTCAAGCTCTGGAATCTCAATGTCATTTTCAATTAACATACTTGGGTCGGATATATTTTCAGAGGTTACATCATTGGCATCATTCAATGTTGTTTCATCCACATCTGGGAGTATTGGTCTTAAAACTGGAGTTTGAGATGAGATTGGACCTACGGTATCTTCTGGTTCTGATGAAACCAACACATTGCTTGAATTGAAGTCATGATTCCCCACATTCTCGTGTTGTTCGCCATCAAAAGGTTTTACCAAGTGATTATCAGTTGAATTGATTTCTACTGGTGAGTGAGATTTAAATTCGGGACTCATTAATTCAGGTTGAGGTAAATTAGCCAATTCGTCGGCTGGGTTTTCATCAGTAGCAAGTATATGTTCTTCCAAAACCAGACTGTTCACACTATTATCACTCTCTTGTGCACTAATATCTTTCATATCCGTATTCAGAGTTGCTTCATTTATACTCGTTGAATTTTCGTCAGCCAGATCAATAACTTCCATTTCTTCGTCAATATCCAGTGATTCACCCGATGTTATTTTATCTGATGAGATATCTTTTAAAACTGGTATTTCGATGTCATCTAGAATTCTCGTTGGTGATGTAATATCAACATTAGTGGCATGCATTATATTATCTGATACGTCATCATTTACCTGTACATCAGAAACTTGATTGTCTGATTCCTTATCAACCTGGTCTAGTTTAAGTTTCTTGTCTTCTACAGAATCTGACAAATCATCTCCATCTGTCACAATTCTAGCAGAACTTTCTTCAGACTGAGTTTGTGGACCTGAATCATTAGATTCATCATCGGTTTGATTCTGCGGTGAAGTATTTTCATCCTCTAGTATTCCAACCTCTGGCGTTTCATGTCTTAGTTCCACGTACTTGTCATCTTCAATTAAATCTTTATTGTCTTTTTCAAGTTGTACTATGCTATCGTCGTCAGCTTCTAAATTTGGTTCAACTTTCTTGAAAAATTGGCTGAAAAAATTTCGTATACGATTGGGTGGAATATCATCTTCTCCGTCATCTTCAACCAAACTCTTTTCCTCTAGGTCAAAGACTTTTTCAACTGGTTCTTGTGCTGTCTCGAAATAAGTGGTTTCATTAATATTCTTAAACCCAGGAGATGGTGATTCACTATCAACGTCATTTCTTTCATTTGGTAAATTTTGATCGACCTGGTGTACTGCATCGTCAAGAGCATGTGCTTTGTCTGCCTCAAATACAGCGCTTGGTGGACCTGGATTACCAGGTAATGTTCGTAAAGTTTCTTCCAATTCCGACACTGAGATTAAGCTGATGTTAAACTTCTGTTCAGTTTCTTTCAACTTCTGCAAGGTTTCTATAGGATCCTCAGCGGATACTGTTTTGAATATTGGAACTGGTGGAAAATCCGGATTGCAATCATTTGGATCAACATCATGTAACTTATGCTCTCTTTGTAATTGATCCTTCAAAGGTTCAAAATCATTCTCCTCGTCCGCAAGTGATCCCTCTAAATTACTTTCGTAATTATCTTCTATATGTAATGGTTCCATTCTATGTCTATGTTCCGTGAGGCTGTCGTTTTCAAACTTTCTGGTTTTACGTAAAATATCTTTACCAAATTCCTCTTTTGGACCTGAATCGGTCAACGGGGTATCAGTGAACTCATTATCAGCAGCATAATCTGAATATCTATTGATGGGATCCAAATTGGAGACACTAGGTGGTAAGTTTGGTTTTATTGTGAAATCATTAGGAACATTATCTTGGTTTATCGGTTCAAGAACTATATCTGCTAGCATATTCAATTTAGAACGGTCTACACTCTGAGAGTTCGTACCAGTCTCAAAATCAGTTGTCTTGTCCGCGGCATCGGTATATTTGGTGACATCAGCATCAACATATTGTGACTGGTTTTGAATCAATGGATCATCTACCCCACTAATAACTGAAAGACTATCGACATATACATTACCTTCGTGTTCTTCTAGATTATCTTTCGATGTATTTTCCATATTGTCATTCTGGTGATTTGAAAATTCGACAATTGAATCTGAAGGTTCAAGATTGTGTGAATTCGTTTTATATTCTGAGAATTGGTTCATTGACAAAGCTTGCTGAGCAAGATAAGCATCACTCATATCATACATCTCGTGATCATTATCATTCTTGTAATCAATTTCACTAACGCCCTCTTCGTTCTCGATTTCTTCATCATCACTTTCATCAATTTTTTGGTCAATGTCTTCACCATCAGTTTCTATTTCCACAGAAGATGCCAGGTCGACATTAATTTCTCCGGTATTTAATGGACTGGCTTGTATTGGGTATTCCACTTGTATATCTTCACTTTCCTCATCCTCATCTTCCTCGTCTTCCTCATCCAAATCTTCGTCATCATCCACGTCTTCCGCATCATCCACGTCTTCCGCATCATCCACGTCTTCCGCATCATCCACGTCTTCCACGTCTTCGGCATCCACATCTACTTCTTCATGATCGGCTTCATCTTCCAGATCTTCTTGGCCCATTTCGTTGACATCATAGACAATATTATCATCTTCATCCTCTTCGACATCATCCTCAGCTTCATCGTCCTCAGCTTCAACCTCAGCATCCTCCTCGACATCCTCTTCAACATCCTCCTCCTCCTCGGCTTCATCATCCAAATTATAATAATTCCCCAGACTCCACTTTGGAGTATCCATTAGTTTAGGTTTTCTAGATATCGATTGGGATGCAAAGAAATTTGTCTGGTCTTCCTTCTGATTATAATCAGCATATTGGTGCACCTGCACTTCATCTGCTTCACTAACTTGATCGTAGTCCTCCAGATAATTCTGCTCATACTGCAAATTGTCATCACCATCACCACTATAACTCCTCCCATATTCATCCTCCTCGTCTTCTATAGGTTCATCATCTTCTTCTTCATCTTCTTCATATTCATATTCATTCTGAACAGCTTTCACTGGTGCTTCAACTTCTGGTTCCGATTCCGATAGTATTTCTATAACATCACTATCTTGATCTATCTGTTCCACCTGGTCAGATTCAGATTCATAATCATCACTTGCTTGATCATCTTCCGCTTCACTAGAGTCCCCTACAGCGCTTCCAACATCGACATTCTGATCAATCCTGTCTTCTTTCAAATAATCTTGACTCTGTAAAACATTTCCCAACTTTGTAAACTCATCATCATAGATCTTTTCCTGATACTTCAATTTCAAATTCTCAAGATGTTTCTGATTCTTGAGATTTTCCACTTCTATATCTTGATTCTTTAGGGTATTTTTAACTTTCAGGTCCACTTGATCTATCCAAGAAACAATACTATTTAAATCCTCATCAACTTTCGTATTATTATTATTTAAAGCAATTGTAGAAACCGAAGTTGAATTCATGAATGATTTAGTTAAATCTTGATCATTCTGAGACTTTCGAGGAAACAATCTCTTTGTTTTATATGGTGAAGGGAATTGACTCATTTAAAGAGCTACACCTAATAGTCTAGTGTTTATTGATGGATTGATGAATATACTTCCTAGTTAATTTGCTAATTGATTGTATAATGTAAACATTAACCGAAAAATCAACGTCACGTGAGAGAGATGGAATTGATAAAGACAATGAAATGAATCAACAAGAATGGATGTTAAGGTGGTGTAGAGTCTTACTTGAGAATTACAACTAAGTATAATATAGTTTTCAAAGAAATGAAGTCCCAATAGGATTTCTTATTTTTTCTTTGCTGTATGATTCTGAAAAAATTTGTGGTATTCTCAATAATTTAAGAATATTATTACCCCCAAATTGAAATATACTTGAAAAACCAGAACCTTGGTCATAGGATTCAAAATTCGAAAAATAAGTCTAAAACATAACTGAAAATAAAACTCATAGAGGCTTTTTCCATTGATGGTTTTCCTAAAAAATGTGTTGGTCTAGTTTATATGGTTAAATTTGAAACTCATTGTAAATTGTATAGATCAAATACACACCTTAGGAAAAAAAAAGGGTTCTTTCTCCATTGGATGGTTCCCTTAAAATAATTGTGCTGATCATGGATACAAATATGGTTAATTTTAAAACTCTTTATATTTTGTATAGATGTAATACACGCCAAAGCAAAAAAAAAAAAAACCAAGAGAACGTTAGATATATCAGGAATGAGTCGTACAAGTCTGTAGCTAAAATATCATTTTCATGATGCTGATAGGAACTTCAACGCTATGACTCTTACTTATTAAACTAAGTTTGAGACAATCTACACATAATTTAGGAAATATCTTAAAAGGGCTACAGTCATCGGGGGTTTTCCATTTGGATTTCCTCAGAAGTACTGCACGGGGTGTTGGATACAAGGTTAGTTAGCTAAATACTCATTATAATTGTATATAGATCAAATGTACATCTATGAAAATAAAAATGTAACGTGAATTATGATTAGTGCACAATTAACTTCAATTCAAATAGATTTGGATTATATCCACAACGATACATATATGAGTGAACCCATCTAGATTGAGGTGTTTTTAAATTTAGATAACATTTTTATACCTAGGTGTTAATTATAATTTAAGCAGAGTTGCTTGGTGCGCAAGAAGTTCTATGCATTGACAATGAACAATAGCAAGAAAAAAGTGCGTGCTGCATGGACTATACTCTCCACGATCTAGAAAGGGGGGGGCTGGTGGGATAGGTAATTATAATCTAATGGTCAAGCTTCTCCCATAAAATGAATCCTCTCGACGTTTATTCAAACTTCTCCACTTGACAATAAAGATGTACGCCATTTTGAGCCCAAAACTCGGGAGGTGGCGTTTGTTGCCTTTAAATAATGGCAATAAACTTAACTGATGTAAACTGGCATCGATCTCACAATAGAAAGAGGAGATCCACACCATGACCTTTGTGAGCAACAATTATTCGGCGTTTACATGAAAAATATATCAGTAACACAAAACCTCAACTAAATTTAGATAAATATACCAATAACATACTTGGGCACATGACTGTAATACCCCATGTATGTGTCCAATACCACACTACTACACTACTGAGGTTATGATTGTATCCCTACAATAAAAAGAAAAATTTTTGCAATCGGTTATTAATACCCTAATAACTTTTACCTCAAATCTTTCACAGTTACCGCTACAACCAAACGTATTCACGACACCAATCAGCGCCACGGACTAAGCCAAAGCGATATATCCAAATTGGAAGTATAATAATACTTCCAAGGAATAAAGATTTTTTTTAATTACGGTCGTAAAAAATACTTAAAAAATATATGCCGGCAACCACCTAAAACAATTCTAGACTGACACAGAATGGGGCGACAAATGGTGGACAACAGGCGGCGACTGAAAAAGTAAGAAGAAAGGTATCGTTTACCTGTTCCCTGGACTACTCTTAAAACATCTAGAACTTGTTATCATTCAACACCACCACCACAAATCGGTGATGATGATTTTAATATTTTCACTTGGCAAGGTTGTCCAGATGAAGATCTGATAAATATAGAATATTTTCATAAATCAGGTTCGATATTATTTTCCGATAGTTCATATGATATTGAAGTGTAGCCCTTAATTGGATGCCTATTCTTAGAAATTCACCGGTAATTATGTGCATTAAAATAAGATGCTCAAGGAGTGTCGGCAAAAGTTAAAAAGAGTGTCGTGAAGCAAACATATCCACTGGAAGTTGAGATATGAAACAAGATTTACCAGAAGTGTAGATGTTTCAAAAACCTTGACCCATACATTAGTACAATTGTACCGGGAAATTATACCCGAAGATGTGTTGTATCGACAGGATGCTTGAAGGACAAAATTACACGGAATGCGTATTGTGACTATACGCCATCATACTCTTAGGAGCCAATTTAAAACAGGATAGGACTGCTCCCGTTTAAATGGGAGAGTTTCAAGAACACTTCCCTTATTTTGGCTGGTTTAAACGAGATTCTCACATTTTAGTGCTAAGCCAATTCCATTTATTTATAACCAGTTCTATCGTAAGTCGGTAATTTCAAACCTAATCATGGGGATATGTACCCATTCTTAAAGTATATCCCTTCCTTGCCATGTCGTAAAGAAAACCTTAAAGGATAAAATTATTGTATTCTTGCACTACAAGCCGCATGAAGTGTAGACCATTTAGACCTCCGCAGAAGCCGGATGGGGTTGAAAACTTATAAAGTAGAGAAAGGAAAGTTGAGATTGTGCAAGGGAAAGGATATCATGTCTTGGCGAGGGTTCTATTGTGCTCTGGTGTTACTTCAATATGACTGGTTTAACTTTTTGACCTTGTACCAGCCGCACCAACTCTTTTTCCTTGCTTGCGTTTACCTACATGGTCTCGGCATTGGATGGGAGAGGCACAGGAAAGAACTTGGTGGTGTTTAATCCCAATAATAATATATTTTTTATTCCTTGCATAATATTTTTATGGAACCTGCTAATTATTATTTCATATGAACAGATGGTAAATCCCATATAAATTCAAATATTTCTAGCAAAAATTATTCCCTGGATATTTAATCTAATTATTCTACATTATGACTGAATTGGAATCACAACCTTTGGAACAAGAAGAAAAGTACTCTCCTAAAAAGGACTACTTACTCACAACAACTCCCGTTAAAAATACTTTAATTGCTGTAGCTGGTGAGTTCTTTGGAACTTTTATGTTCCTTTGGATTGCATTTGTCATTGCTCAAATTGCTAATCAAATGGTCGCTGTCACTGAAGAACCTGGTTCCCAGCCAGCCCAATTGATTATGATTGCTTTTGGTTTTGGTTTCGGGGTTATGGCTTCTATCTTTATTTTTGCCAGAATCTCGGGTGCTAATTTGAATCCTGCCGTCACTTTAACATTAATCTTAGCCCAGGCTGTTAAACCAGTCAGAGGTGTTTTAATGATGTTGGCTCAAATGGTCGCAGGTATGGCTGCAGCTGCAGCAGCCTCTGCTATGACCCCTGGTCCAATCGCTTTCGCTAATGGTCTCGGTGGTGGGGCTTCTAGAACTAGAGGTGTTTTCATAGAAGCTTTTGGTACCGCTCTTCTTTGCATTACTGTCTTATTCATGGCTGTTGAAAAGAACGAAGTTGCTAATGCTCAAGCCCCTGTTGCTATTGGTCTTTCATTGTTTTTAGGACATTTGATTTGTGTCTACTACACTGGTGCTGGTTTAAACCCTGCCCGTACCTTCGGTCCTTGTGTTGCTGCCAAGTCATTCCCAACTTATCATTGGATTTATTGGGTTGGCCCAATTTTGGGTTCGGTAATTGCTTTCTCCATTTGGAAGTTATTTAAAATCTTACATTACGAAGTTATGGCTTTAGAATCCGAAGAATAGATCAATCTACTCACAAGAAATAAGTACAAAGTTGTTTCAAAACTCTAAGAGAAATTTTATATTTCGTCATCGGCTTCATTAATCTTGTTCCCCTAATTCTAAAACAAAATATGTTTCTATCTTTATGACTACTAATACTCCCCAGTCTACATTTAAGAAAATTAATTCAATACACATATAAAATAAATAAATTACAATGCCCAACAATAAATGTAGTGGTCAGTTAGGCTGCAAAATCATGCAATAGCGGTTTTTGGTGATCCTGCGATTTTTGGTCAGTTTTGATATGCTATAGCAGCATATGATCCCCATCAGCTTGTTCCATCAAACATCATCAATTAATAACATTTTTACAAGCACAAACAAAAACTTAGCTTCATCAAAATGCACTGTGTTATGCGTACATGCATTCGGGTACATTTTCCATTGTTTGAAATCAAAGTCGCATGTTTACATATTTATCTGGTGGTATTACATACACATTATACAGAAGCTATAAGAGCAGCTACCTTCAAATGGTTTATAATCTATCTCAATTGAGTCTACCCAGATCTCATGGTTAAATCTTCAATCAAATTGAATCTAGTATCAAATAGACAAGAGGCACCACTAGTATACGAGTTACTTCATTCTTGGTGATATACCGATGATCACTAAAATAGATTATCACATTCTTCACATAAATATTTTTCTTCATTGTTACATATCCCACTTTGAGTGCTCCACTAATCGGGCATTTTCAAACATTCATGGAAGTAAAGATGCGGATTGTTTTTGGCATTCTACAAGTTAATTACTGAAAATTGTATCACAGATATGTATACTTAAGAATGGGCTTTCAAACTGAAACAGTTGTGGCATATGAAGGTTATTTTTAGCTATTATCGGTTTTTGTTGATGACTAAATTGTCTTGTTGTGAATTTTTCCGAATTGTTCTAATTTCTACAACGTGCTTACTTATACATTGTGATGCTCCTATATGTACCTATCTTTAACTGATTGATCATCATTGTTATTGTTAGTGAGGTTCCATTTCTGGAAATTTTACATTTTGTATGTAGATTGAGATTTACATAGACGTTTTCAAAGGAACCAAGCGGAATTTAATTCATGCAACAAACTACCAAAATTTCTATTAAAGAATGATGAGATCAGTTTTCGTCTATAATTCTTTGTTAAGGGAATGATATTTATGTAGTTAAGTGCTCTTGATTTAATTTTCCTACGAAGAATATGCTGGGATGGGTTCTGCATTTTCAACAATGAATCTATAATCGCGGGTTTATTATTGAAAAACTCAGACATCGCAAGTCTCGACAAATCTCGACAAATCTCGTAGGGTTCAATTCAAACAACACATCAGAAATTTCCGGAAATACGGTTACATTATCACATAAGAATTGTGACACCGTGCATTCTTGCAAATCAGTGAAAGAACAGGTATCGGGCCGTTTTTTGATATCGGGAAGAATTCCTTGAGGCTGGTGAATATGTCAAGATTGACCTTAAACTATTTCACTTCTGTAATATGGTCACCGTAAATTGATTTGTGTTTGTAAAATATATCAACGTAACCAATTGTTGCAACGGTTTATGTCAATAATACTTTATTTTAGCCTTGGAGACGATTTACAATTATGCGTTTCTGCAATTATTTGATCGTGAACCATAAAAACAATCGTATTGTTCAATATCCAATGATTTACCCCATACAATTACACAAAAGAAAATTACAATTACCTTTACACCTGTCAAAGTAATATCAGTATTGATTTTTCCGTTAACTACTCACTGTCTTTCCATTTTGGTTCAATACATAATTATTAATTTAAGAAGCGCAAATCTTTGAAAATAAGACAGTTACATTGAATAGACACATCCTCACAGAAACAATAGAATAATATATTCTAATGGTTACACTGCAGTCCATCCGTGTCTTTATATTAGCACCACTATCATGAGATGGTTTAGATTGTTTTCACAATTTATATCAACGTAGACTTCTAATTTGAGATTGTTCATCTGAATTTATTATTATAGTTTATGTTTACTATTCACGAAAATACAAACAATATTTATATGTATATATGTTAAAAGTTGCTTATTAACTCTTTTTCTATTAAAAACCAATATCGCCAGGATATTATTATGCAAAAAAATGTGATTGACTGACCCATGGAAGGAGTAATCAATCATTAACCCCGATTCCTCAATTCTTGGTGATATTCATGTCACTCATAGTGAATAATAAATCATCGTCATCATCATCAGGTGTTTGAATACTGGAGTGTGATTGGAAGTGGGATGTTGATCGGGATCCTGAAGGTGAATTTGTTATATAATGAGAATGTAATGATTGTTGTAATTCTGTCTTTTCTGATTTTGTTGAAGTCTTCGTACGGTTGCTTTTATTACTTTCTTCCTCATTTGGTTCATCATAATCATCCTCAAATACATTTTCGTATTTGATTTCCCGAGGTTTCAAAAGTTTGGATGATGTATTGCTATTAATAAGTGCTGCTTGCGCAGGTTTATTAAAGGTAGCGGCCTTTGAAGAAGGCTGTTGATTGAAACTACTACGACGGGAATTATTACCCTCTTCATTGTCCTGAGATTTTTCCTGTAATCGAGAATTAATCGATGGAAAGTTCCCGTCTGATTGAAAGCTTCCAGGTGGCGAATGAGTTAAAGACCTTCTGGATCTTTCGGCCATATAACCATGGCTACCCTGCGAACCAGAATGACTATTAGTTCTAGGATGGGAAAGATGACTTAATCCAGATGGTTGATGATAGTGAGGTGAAAGTGGTGATGGTTGATGTTGCTGATGAATACTGGCATTCAAGTTATCGCCAATTTGTTGATGAGTATTTTTTAAAGATTGGAATTTATTTAATTGATCGACAGAATCTTGTTGATGAATAGTATCATATTGATGACTTTGACCTAATCTTAGATCAGCTGTTGAATCAATCATTTTAACAAAATCAGAAATGTCATCGTCCACGTAAAGACCACTTAATGGTGCATTCGTAGATGTTGTCAGGCCAGCCGAAGTTCCTAATGATGAATCATTATGAGACTGATTAGCCAAATGAGTACTTTGACGGTTAGACGTACTCGAGAAACGTCTACTGACTCTTGAACCAAAAGATGAGGAGAATCTTGGGGTTGACCCTTCACCTTCTTCGACTCCATGACTCGAAGAAATAGATCTAGGAAAATTTCCAGTTACTGTTGGCGGGTACAATGATTGGGTATTAGTGATTGGTATATTTGAAGTACCAGAAGAATTGGAACCTCTTGGGTTTCTCAATAAAGCTGCTAATGATGCATTTGAGGTGGACTTGTTGCTAGTGATGCTAACTCTCCGTTCAAGACTCGAGCTTGTAGGTGTATTCCCAGTTGGCGGAGGTGAGCTTGAAATCGAGCCAACTTTAAATGGCTGAATTGGCAATTTTGAAGGTGGGGTAGGTCTTGTTAAGCTTGGTGACATATCACGTCCGGAAGTACAAGGAGAAATTGACATCGAAGTGCTGAATTTTATGTTTGGATGGTGATAATTGTCCTCATCATCTTCATTCTTAGGTATTGACTTAGCTGCAGTTGTTTCATCAATCGATTTTCTCATCTCATGATCAATTGATTTGCGATGCAAATCTTTAATAATCTCAATTGGTAACGAATTATCAAAATTTGGCGATTGTCTTCTTGGTCTATCCATGCTCACAAACTGATTGGATAATAATTGTTCGGAATCTTGAATAGAGAAATGGTAATGATTTCTATAAGCAATTGAAACTTTCAAACTCCCTTTTGTCGTTTTAATCGATTTGAATTGTTTATGGGTAATATGACTTTCACTAGTTAACATTTGATGAGGAATAATAGATTTAGATAAGCCAATTCTACCTTTTGAGCTAATCTGTTGAGTACCTTCAATTAAATTATTTTTGATGATTAAATTTGAATTTTCATTCAATAAAAGTTTTCTTAATTTGAATGTCGGCAAGATTCTTGCTAACCCGTATAATGCCCGGAATAATATAATCGATTGTTTGTATATTGTAGGTAATTCATCAACAATAAAATCAGATGCATCGTTTGGGTCGAATTCAATTAACCATCTTTCCAAAACAATTTCCAGTTTCTTTTGTTTCAAGACTTGCCATGAGTTTTGATGCTCATCTTGCAAAACGACAATTTGATTTGCAGTCAACTGTCGTAAATCCAAATAAGTTTCAATAATCATGGGGGGTAAATTTATTCCTGAGTCATTCCCTTGATGTTTATCGATTTGATTTTTCCAGATTTTGACATCATAAGGATTATTATTGTACATGTAAAGATTGAACCATTTATTCAACTTATCATTGGCAATCCTGTTAGGGCCATCCGATTCGGGTAACGTCCCTGATTGTAGAATGATTTGAGCTGCCTTTATAAAGAAATTTTGGATAATTTGTACCAATTTATTTTGCTTTTTAGTAATCATTTGATCAGATTTATCCATTGTAAAGAGAAAAGAATAAATCTAGTAGATTTGAAAATTGACTTGCGAATAATTGACCTTGGTATTCAATTAAGAAGTCCCCGTCAATAAATATTTCAAAATGTAATGAAATGTATGAAAAGTGCACTCGAGGAAAATATCACTATTTTCTTGAGAGAAGGTGCAAGCAGATATCACTTGAACAGTGAACAGTAAAAGGTGTATGGAACAATAAATATTTATCGAGATGAAGTAAATATCTCAAAAAACACCACTAAATGAAAACCACCAAAAATGCCACACAGTAAGCACTGGTTGAACACAGGAAGTATATGCCCAAGAAATCTGTCCTGATAGATTGCCAAAAGATTAAAGGTTACTCGAAGGCAGATCACTTAAATTGACAAAATATATAAATGAGCCACTGATAAACCGTTGAAACCAATCAATGAGGCAGTCAACAAATGAACTCAGATAATAACAAACAGATCACTCAAAAAATACCACTGATTAGTAGATCAGACGTGTTTAATAAAAATTAATAGACTAATCACTCAGTGAATCAATCAATCTTGTCGAGGTGTTAACAGATGATTGAATAACAGATGACACACGAACTTAAAAGAGTTGTGACTAATAAAAAGTGTAAAAACAAATAAGACTCTCGATATATCAATAGACAGACCTAATACAGCCAAATTCGAGCAATAGCTAAATAGTACACTTCACAGTCAGCAGTATAAATATTGAATACAACCACTAGTAGTCAAAATCTAAAGATCAATCCCAATACGTAATCGATATTGTAGACTCGATCAGTATCAATCCAAAAGTAAAAGATATTAGTGTAATATCAATGCAATATCAAATGCAATAAAAGTAGTAATCTATAATACCAATTAAGGGGGGGACTAAATGATAATATAAGAAGGGAGTGTAAACACGGTGAAGTACTGTTTTATAGTATACAGGAGAAATCGTTATCATTAATTGGAATGACAATCACGGATTTATCGTAGATGGTAGCGCAGACACAACAGGAATACGGTGGAGCGGATGGGAACACTACGAGTCACTTCTAGAGGTATTATGTTACTACTACACTACGACTACTAGAATTAACACTAGCACCAACACTACCACTAGCTAATTATTTGTGGTTGTTATGTCACTTTCCAGGGTTTCGCTAAAGTGATAATGGTTGAGATGTACAGTGGTGACGATAAAGTTTAGTCTACGTGGGTGAAGCTGTAGAGCAGATCAATTATAATCTCGGGGTAGTAAGGTGGAGCCTGACTGCAGATAAAATTTGTGGTTTTGGTGATTTGTTGGGTATATAATTGTTAAATGAGAGTTGGAAATGACCAAATTACTTTAGTTTACACTATATTTATTCAATTAAATGTGAGTATCGTTGAACTAGTCAATATTATACGTACTAAATAGTTTATTTTTCTATATTGTCATTCCCCCTATACCCCTTAAATATACCCCCAGTAAAAACCTGTACATGCAGCAGCTGTGGAGTTGGAATTATCAAACATATGGCTTGTAGTCCACATCGAAAATCAAAATGATCACCCAGTGAATGGAGTATAGTCACAAACTACATTGTATCCAGCAATGAAACATAACGTGATGTTTTACTAGTTAAATTATAATGATAAACATCAATATAAATCTCCCGGTAACATTGTGCATATATTGTAACCAAATCTACGAATTTTAGTAATAACAGGTATATCCAAGAGGATAATTTGAGTCAACTATTCAATTATATGCTGTGAGTCACTTAAGATTAGATTATAAGTTAAAATTTATTTAGGGTAGGCTAACCGGCTAAACGGTTTTGTGTCATATGCAGATAAGGATAGATCAATATTATTATTACTACATGCGATAACAAAATAGAATTAATATACCGATAAGTACCCTAGCAACTAGACTTACAGCTGCATCTTTAGATCTACAACTATGTATATACAGTTAAATCAAGTATTCTCCTGTATTGCTACTGCAGCAGCAATATGGCAAATATAATTATCATAACCACACTTCAGAAATCATAACCACTATTTTCTTTTTGATTCCATAGGCCCTTGGCACCACCATCCTCTGTCGACACCACTACTATCGGTCTTGTACCACCACACTACTCTCATTTGCATACACTAACTCTTATCATCCACAGCTTCCCCCAT
>JAXQKE010000084.1:0-56812 GCA_037042355.1 Candida sp. Y128-05E | reverse complement strand
GTATTCAATTTAGGTAACGAAGTTAAAACCGCACCATGAATAATAAGAATCCATTTCAACCAATAATTCAATTGATTGAATCTTGAGGTTTGTCTTTGAATTTTTTCTGATAAACGGTCTAATAAAATCACCGCCAAAGATGAATCTAATTTAGTGATTGTATTTTGAATAACTTGAGAATCTCGATTACTTAAGACGGTTTCCAACAATGCATGATCGTTATTACGTAAAGATTGGGATAATATGATCGATAAAGAGGTAGCGGCATTCTTACCACCAAGCTTCTTCTTGGATTTCTTCGATTGTTTGGGTTGTTCAGATGAAATTTTATCCAATTTTTCGGCTAAGGTTTCTTCATCTTCTTCATTGTCACTGTTGTCCAAATCTCTTACATTGGTACCGTCACTGATAATGGCATGGCCTTCAGAATATTGTTTAACTGCAGCTATATCATGGCCATTGCTAGTCATGTTTTGAGTAGATTTCAAATTAGGTCTTGATTTATGAATGGTTGAATCTTTATCGAGGAGGTAATTTCCTGATTCATCCAACCATTTGATCGATTCGAAATATGAAACGTTTGAGTTTTCCAACCAAGTGATAAGAACCAAGTCATCGTTAATGGATACCGAGTTGATAGTCATATTAGCGTCTTGAGTAGATTTGATTTCGATTTCTGGTCTTGATAATTTGATAATACCATTACTGGAATGGGATTGTACTAACGATGCCTGTTGTCTTCTCTTCTTTTTGGAAGAACCATTGGATATAGTTGCTTGCTTGTTGTTATTGAATGGATCGTTAAACACTTCCATACACCCATTTTCAGTCAATGAAAGTAAAATCGATTTAGAATCTTTTTTACTCAAGCAGACATTAGTAATTGAAGTTTGAGCGACAAATACTGCTTTTGTCGATGATTTCTGGATCGAGTACAAGTTCATGAATCTGTCACCGTGGGCACTGGTTAAGAATAAATCTTCATCTTCAGGAATGGGGATGATAAAATTGATTGGTTGTATATGTCCTGGGAAAGTTTTCACTAATGACTTGGTGGCTATTTCAAGTAAATATATCGAATGTGATGCGAGTAAAAGATGTGGTTGGTTGTTGTATGAAATAGTGGTGATTCTATTTATTGATTCGACATCTTCCAAAAATTCATTAATTTTGAAACTTTGCAACAATTTGAAATTGGTCAAATCCCATTCGAATATATTTCCTCCTATATCACAAGACCATCCTGACTGGGTATATTGTGAGAAGTGGAAATCCTGAATAGAAAGGTTGGAAGACAGATTCAATTCAGCAATTATACTATTTGTTAAAGGGGAGTAAATTAAAGTCGAGCCTTTGGTCAAACTGACTGCAAGGATCTGTTCATTCTTGTATGGCACCCAGGTGATATTGGTGATTTTGCTTGATTTATCCAAGTTGAAACTGGTATTTAATGCTGATTGTGATGGAACGATGGATTGCACTTTTACTTGGTGAGTATCTAGAGCGATGACTCCAGAAGCCAAGTATGTGTTACTGGAGTCAAATGCTGAACATATCAAAGGACCAGTCGACATAGGATTGTTTGCTACTAGTTAATTCCCATCGCATACTCTTAGAGATGAGCATTCCAAAACTTTTCAAATCCTGCAGATAAAATTTAATACTGATTTTGCACCCATAATATATTACACATATACACCTATAAACCCAATGCTAACCTACGACACTATTAACCTTAATGTCTTCTTCTCCTTTTTGTTTCCTTTCCCAGTGCAGTATCATCCTTTGGTGATACTGAATGAATTTTCTCTGATTGATTATCAGTAGTTTCCTCTGGGGTATGTACATTTACATTTACAGTTTCAACTTCATCATTCTCATCATCAGTCATTTTGATCGACATGATATTGATCCCACCACGAGACTTTCTTCGTTTAGAGACCAATTCTGAAAATGTTGATTCTGATTTATTTAAATCGCTGGCGGATGAGGTATCATCATCCTCTTCATCATCAAAGACAATCGGCGTCTTTGTATCCTGTATTAGTTTCTCATAATCGATTTTTTTGCCAGATCTATTTAATTTCTTCAAGAGAATAGACGCTTGAGATGAATCAGAATCCACAGAGGTAGGAGATTTGCTTTTCTCGACCGACTTTACATGGCCAGGTCCACTCCCACTCCCATGACCATTGCCAGTTCCAGTTCCATGGCCATTGATACCACCACTCGCTTCATGGCCATTGGCATGGCCATTAAACGTAACCTCCCTCACATTCAAATTCCTACTCGGATCCAAATTCTTGCTACGCAAGAACCGGATCAGTGTTTGTCCCTCAAAATCCTGTTTCTCAACCACTTCGCCACACTTCAACGCCGCTGCATCCTGACTAGTATACTCCTTCGAATGGGCAATCCTCGAATGGTTCAAGAACCCCTGAGCACTGGAAAAGTTCGATCTTTGACACTGGGGGCATGTTAGTTTAACAATGACGCCGTCTGTTCGTCTGTAGAGGCAAGTGTTATTATCCACAGCCGCAGGCTGTGCCAGTGGTGTTAGTTCGAAAGAACTAGGTCTTAATGAACTAGTGGTAGATCTCGTTCTATAAAAGGGATTAGCCTGACAAGGCGAATCTAAAGAAAACTTCTGCAAATCATCAAAAGTAGAATTATCATAAGAATAGGAACTACCACCATAATCAGCATTTTCCAAAGACTCCTGTCTCTTTTTGAGCTCCTGATAACTCACTGTAAGTGAGTTATTGAGGAGATCAAAGTATTTAGTAGTAAAATCATCAGGTTCATTTGATAATTTGGCACTTGAAGGAATTTCAAAATATTTCCTTAACAATATCATTTGTGCTTCAATTTTATTCAATTCTTGATTAGATAAGTGTAATTCCCGATGTTTTAGTTGTATTTCCAAATCTATTTGAGATGTAAGTAATTCTTTTAATTGGTCTAGTGGAATATCATTTAGTTTGTTAGCTAGTGTAGATGTTTCATTGTGTGTGGTTAGATTATTACCCATACTATCTCCGGTGGCATCTTGTTTAGCCATAATTTAATTGTAGAAATTCAAATTTCCTGTCACCACAACAATAAAAATATTACTGATAGATAATGATCATGTGATTAGAAAAACTTTAAAATTTGTGTCACTGAAAATGACAATGTCATGTGATGTTGTCATATATTGAGTGCAGGATTAAGTCTTCTAGAAAAACAACCAATAACAATTCTATATAGATTTACTGTATACCCTAAGGTATAAAAAATAAAAGGTGTATATTTTTATAAGTTATTAGTTTTTTTATTAATTATATTTTGTATAACCACAAATTTATAAACATAAACACCTCTCCACCACTCTACCACTCATCTACCTTCCTCATTCAATTTTTTTTTTTTTTTTTTTTAGATGGTAATTTTTAAGCCCCACACTTCATGCAGCGGTAATCGACCCGGGATGGAAACCCACTGGTGGAGCAAACGTCAATTAAGGGTGAGGTTGGGTATATTTAACTAGTTTATTTTAACCAGTATTTTATATTGTATTTTAGCTAGAATTGACTTTTTATACATCAATTCTTTTTATTTTGCAATCGATCGGAGTTTGCTGAGTGAAAAATTGCATCAATGTTTAGATCAGCTAGTCAATTGGCAAGGAAGAGTAAAGGGAGGTGTCTCCAACAAGTTAGGTTTAACTCTAGTGGCGGTAAGTTTACTGAGTCAGCTCTTTGGAACGGGATCTCGGGTGTTGTTGTAGGTGGGTTGGCAGTTATAGCTTATACTAAGTTGAATAATGATGCAAAACCTGCGGTTTTGCAAGAGGGGGTTCCTGTGATACAACTGATGAAATCAACATTGCCTTTAGAAGACTTATCATCTCCCCAATATTGTTCTGATGCCGATTTCGCTTTTGCTTTGGAAGAGATTAAAAAAATCTTTAAAGATTCCGATCTTTCCTTAACGGTCACTAATTCTAAAGAGACTTTGGATTCTCATTCAGATACTTACTTCAATTCTCACCATGCCACTCCCGAACAGAGACCTAAGTATGTCGTGTTCCCTAGGTCAACTGAAGAAGTTAGTCAGATCTTGAAAATATGTCATAAGTACAAGATCCCCGTGGTGCCTACCTCAGGGAGGTCATCCCTAGAAGGACATTTCATTCCCACAAGAGGTGGGATTTGTATTGATATTTCAGGCATGGATGAGATTTTGAAACTCAACCAAACCGATTTGGATATTTCCGTCCAAGGTGGGGTCGGCTGGGAAGCTTTGGCCGATTATCTCGATGATTACAATTTACTCTGGCCTACAGATCCTGGCCCAGGTGCTAATGTCGCCGGTTGCTTGGCAAACAATGCCCTGGGGACCAATGCTTCGAGATACGGAGAAGCCTACAAGAATGTATTAAATTTGACTGTGGTGTTGGCCGATGGGACCATCATCAAGACAAAACAACGCCCAAGGAAATCGTCTGCCGGTTACAACTTAAACAGTTTGTTTGTGGGTTCCGAAGGGACGTTGGGGATCATCACCGAAGCAACTTTGAAATTATACGTTAAACCCGCTGAAGAATCGGTGATTGTCATTCCATTCCCATCTATTGTTGATGCTGCTAACGCTGTGAACACGCTTTTACTACAAGGGATCCAACTTAATGCAATTGAATTGCTAGACGATAAAATGATGAAAGTGATCAATTTGTCAGGGGAAACTACGAGAAAATGGCACGAAAACCCAACATTATTCTTGAAATTAGGTGGAACCACCAAGGAATTGGTGGGGTACGCCTCTAAACACATTCAGTCTATAGTAAAAGACCATAACTCCCTTGACTTTCAATTTGCAACCACCGATGATGAGAAAACCGAATTATGGTCGGCACGGAAAGTAGCTTTATGGTCAACCATCAACCAAGGGAAATTAGCTAATGAAAATATCCAATTATGGACCACTGATGCTGCGGTTCCAATCTCGAACCTCCCCCAATTCCTCGCTGAAACTAAACAAGATATCGATGATCATAATTTACAAAATACCCTTGTGGCCCATATTGGTGATGGAAATGCCCATTCCTTCATTTTATATACTCCAGAAGAACGTGAAATTGCTGAAAAAGTCGTCCACAATATGGTTCAACGTGCGCTTAAATTAGAGGGTACCTGTACGGGTGAACATGGTGTAGGATATGGTAAACGTGATTACCTAGTAGACGAAATTGGAGAAACATCAGTGTCAGTCATGAGAAAGGTCAAACTAGCTTTAGATCCTGAAAGAATCTTGAATCCAGATAAAATCTTTAAAATTGACCCCAATGAAGTTTATACTCATTAAAATAATTGTTTTGTTAGTCTAACTAGAAATATCGCGAAATGTAAACACCAATAAATAATAGTAGTGACATTCAATTAATTCGACTATGGCACAGGATAATGTCTTTGAAGATACAATAGCTCGTATATTGAAGGAGAAATCGTTTAAAAATCCCGATACTCGAATCACAACTAAAACTGTAAAGTTGACTACGCAATATATCAACCTTTTTATCAATGAAGCGATCTTACGGTCGAATGAAGAACGTTTGGCTGAAGGAAACTCACTTACTCGTGTGGATGGGATAGATAATGTACCAGAGATCCCAAATACTCAAAATGATGACTTTGCATTCAGTGATGATGAAGATATCGATCCCGATGTTGATGATATGCAAGAATCGAGTACCCAACGTCAATTGTCAGGGCATTTGGAAGAGATTAACACTAATGATACTCTAGACTCAAGGCATTTATCTAAAGTAGCTGGAGTCTTGTTAATGGACTTTTAGTATATTTGTGGTAAATAAGGTATTGTCGATAGAATCGACAATGGAGATGTTATAGGTATACAATTCGTGCAGATTAATTAGACTATATTTCACGAGGTTCAAGGAAAGCGTAATAGACCCGCTTCTATGATTGTTTATTAGGTATATTTTATGTGGTACAGACGACTGTATGTTACATCATGGAACCTATCACTAGCAAGTTAAGTGATTTAAATTTGATCCAGATTTAGTAGGCTAAAGTCTGGATGAATCGTGCAAGCTACATTCCTCCAAAGATCTATGTATATGCATAAATAAACAAGGTATTATTCTCGTGAATCATCTACCAATAACTTATCGATAACCAACCTATTCAGGATAATGTAGATCAATTATATTCCAATACCCGAAATTCAACTTTGATTTATCATATTTCTTTAACGATTCGGGTAGAGCAGTAGAAATAGTAATATATAATGGAAGTTTGACAGGAGGAGGCTCATCATCGCGATGCACAGAAATTGGAATCTGATACCAGTTATTCCCCGATTGTACGTCATGGTCCTTTCGTAGAATCAATTCTGCTTTCGATATGGTTGTTTTGTTCGTCAACCAACTCGTCGGTACTTGTTTGATTAAATTATGTGATCCTAAGGAAGTTGATGGAGTTATGACAAAATTGCTAATGGGAATTGTAACCGCGGTATTATTCCACTGAATAGTAACATCCATGGGGATATCCAATGGGTTAACTAATGATAATATGAAATTATAATTGTCGTCCCCCGATTTCCCGGGGTGGACTTTAATTATGGGTAAATAATCAATAGCCAGGAAATTGATATCAAATTTATTAACCGTTGGTGAAGTCTGTTTTGGTAATACCAACACTGTATTACAATCTAAACATCGTACTGAACATTTTCTCGACAACTTGCGTGATAATGGAAATAGTTTGGATTCCAATGAATCATTGGCCATGTTTGAACCAATCTTGTCTATTCGGGTCTCTGCCAAACCCGAAAGTTTTAGATTTTCCTTGATTTTATCATTCTTGTCAATTGGCTCATTTTTATCATTCCTTTCATAATTTGATTTAAATTGGCTGAATATATTGCAAAATTTATCATTGTTCGATTTCTCATGTTTGATGATATTTATCAATGATTTTGGTTTTAAAATTACCGGGGTAACATATTCATAGGGACAATAGGTACACCTAAACTTAAATGACTTCCCCTGCTCATGATCGTTGGCTGAAACTACTATATGACCCGTACATTTAGGACAAGTAAAACAATTTTTAGTACAAGTTGATAGGCCCGAAGAATAATCTTGGAGACAATTTGGACAGAATTTCTGCTCAATTTTGTAAATAGTTTGTAATTTTGATTTGGGCAATTGACAATTGGGGCAAAAGTAAAGATCTGCTAGCTTGTAAACTTGACGGTAATCAATTTGATTCCCTTGGCCACAATAGATGTTTGCATCATTATAAAAGGACATTAAGATCAATTGATCTAAAGATTTTTGGTCCACTTGTTAGCAACAGAGCTTTAAATACCAGAGACTTAATTCTACCACTGTAATTGGAATATCAGTGCAGCTCTGACATACTACAGTCGAAGTCTTTTAAATTGATATACACATTATAACTGAAAAAAATGGGTCACGTGATCGTAAACTATAACAGAATATTCATATACTCAAGTTGTACTATTAAAGAATAGAGTTTACGATATGATATTGTATAATAGAGTGTATTATTACAATCTCTTACAGGATTTAATTATTTACCACCAAGCGGCTACTATTCTATGTATAAGTCATATCGCGCTTACCAAGAAAATGCTTCACTATGAAGGTATATCTCTTCTATACCAGTATTATGGTAGTCGTTATTGAATACCAATGGTTGTAATTTAGATACTGCATTAGAAACATCTCTCCTCATTGAACCACTCCCAGAACTAACAAATATGTTTTTAGCTAACAAACTAGATTTCGAATCTTCAATTATACGAGTGATAGATGGTTTATAATAATTCAACCGAACAAATGGTAACACTTTCAAATCTTGATCAATTGACTCTTCATCTGGTTGACTGACAAATATATTTATATCTAATAAATCACCAAGAACTTCATGACAATAAGTCAATTCGGTTTCGAACCATGATAAATCAGATATATTTCTAATAATCCAGATGAATGTGATAGAGCTAGTTCTGACAATTTCTCCTGATTCAATTGAGTTGGCTAAATGTAACAAGAAAGGTATGGTGGCAGTAACTCCAGACCCAGTACTCACAAGTATCATTCTATCGAATGATAGTGGATCTCTTGCAACCCCTCCATATGGACCATCGATATAGACTTCTTTTTCGTGTTTCAAGTAATCATCTAACTGTTGTGATATTTGTTTGGTTAAGCCATTCTGTTCCACAACAATAAATTTTAACTGGCTATTACTTGATATTGAAAATGGATGATTATCAAGAATTGATTTATCTTTGAATCGTAAAAATACATGTTGTCCTGGTTTCCAAGATAATCCCTGGGTGTTGGTAATATTAATCACAAATGTGGTACTATTAATTTTGCACAACTCGGCATTTCTTGATTTCATAAACATTTGATCAGGCTTGAAACAGGTTTTAATTAATATCCGATATATCAACTGGGTCGCCCAGAAGGCTAATGCCCCATATATATAATGATTCATATTTAAATAATTGTTAACATGCCACCATAATGTGGCAAAGTATCCAATACCAGCAATCCAATGGCAATGCCAGAAACATTCATACATGACTTTTCTAAACCATGCTTTTGACATTATACACAACCAACCTAAAAGTACCAATGGTGGAATACCAGAATAATATGAAAATGTGGTAAATTTATCTCGTAAATAAATAACACCACCATCGCGTAGCGACTGGTGAATATATGGAACTGTATGAATTATAGATAAGATAAAACAGGCGACACCAACAAACTGATGAACCGAATTCAATTTTTCATAGCCTATCCCAGTCAATAAAGTTATCATATTGGATTTACCTCCCAAAATGTATATAAATGGCGTTAAAGCTGCTGCCATGACACAAGCTTTAATAGCCACTGGAGGAGATCCAAATCCTAAGCATTCCCGATACCAAAAGTCAGGACCCGCCAAACAATAACATAATAAATATGCCGAAGTAAGCAAATAATACAAACAATAGCCAACAGAACTAGGTAAACTTGTGTAGTAGGTTATTTTTCTATTGATCTGTTTATATCCGATAAACCGACAATAACTTAATAGAACAGACACAACTCCTACCAGTTTGTGGGTATCAATATACCTATAGTATGCATGTTTCAAAAATCCCAAGAAAATAGTTGCAGCTCCATAGTAAACGGTATATTTGGCAAATCTGGCATTGGATGCCCATGATACCAACATTTGAGAATGGTCTCTAGCCAATGTGTACTCAGGTAACAGGAGATCGGCATAACAGTCTAATCCGTCATAGACAACTCTCTTTTTTAAATCAAACATTGTTGAATAGAAATCTAAGCGATTTTCAATGCCTTAAGTACCTGCCCATCTTGAGTCATTTAATGATTATTTAGATATCTTTTTTGCTCGAAAATCTGTAAGTTTCCGATTTTTGGCATTGTTATCGGTTGGATAGTGCATAAAAAACATTTTTGCCGTATCCTTTGCTGAAAAACTCTGGGTATTAAAGTAAATTGAAAACCAAGAGTCATTATTCAACCATTTTCGATTGGGGTTGACTTTTCGAAACCCTAATTCGATTGTTGCAGCCATGCTCACCTGAAAAATATAACGTTTTTATGCATTGCTTAGTAACTGATTATACAATCTGGCAAAACACCTAAATAGGTAGGTTGCAAAATGCTCAAAAGTTAGTCTATTACCTTCATCAACGCAAATCTAACAGCACTTGGTTCCATATCTTGCTTGGCATATTTGTAAAAGCCTTGGTCAACCTTATAAACATACTAGACCCATACTACCTATTAAGGAGAATTATCTACTTCTTCCCAGGTATTCGTGTTCTAATTTATTCCCTCTATCCCCATTTAGCAATTTCGAAATATAAGGGTATTGCAGATCAAGGGATGATGATAATAGTGGCTGTAGTGGGGGGATCATTGAAAGAAATGTAATAATTATAAAAGGAGGTGAGTATTACAGAGCACCTACTTAATTTCAAATAATATCCACCAATTCAAGAATTACATTTCCACTAAAAGACCTTCCCAACTCTTGAACAAAGGTATAGTAAGACAACAATCGATGGTTCTATAGGAAGATATGCATTAGATTTTGATTATATCGATTTTTCAAATCAGTACTTGATTGAGCACAACAAATTGTTAAGGCTAACGCAAAGTAGATTTTAATATGTAATGTATGCAAAATACAAAGTGAGGAATATTACAATGTGATATTTTATGTTAAATACAAATTGGTAGAAGTCGGGATCATTATACCATAGCCAAATGTTCCGCTTCATCGGGGTATGAAATTTAAATCGGCGATGTTATGCACCAAACGATACGAACCGCTTTTGTGTCATCTTCTCATCTAACTTATTATAGGTTTATATAATGTGGTAATACATATATATATGTGTTTATTCGAAATGGCTTTCAATATAATCTACCAATTTACAATATATGTTTGATTAAATCTTGGAAAAAGGATATACTAGGCAAGCGTTGTAAGTTATGTCAAATGCGGTTTATTAAGAAAGCGGCGGCCAATGGTGGTGGTGATAAAATCCCTCACGGCTGAATACCAAGATCAAAATTTACGATCAGTAGATTTCGGAAGCTGAGGATAGAATTCACATTTCATCAAATTTTAGTTCTGGTATGTTCGTTACTTCTAATATACTGTTAATTTTGAGCCTGTAGTTTTGAAAATTAGTCGCCTTGGAATATATTTTACAAAATAAACAGAGGAGATTTCAAAGTTCTGGTAGCTTCTACAATGGCTGTGCCACCGATACGCACCATTAGGTTGGTCTTTCGAATGCCATGGCTGTGGTCGCTCCGATATTTTTCCCACTTGTTGGGTAATCTGTTTGGACTTTGAGGTTCTCCGTTTTTTATCCCAATTGGGCAAACTCCGGCTTACAAATTTTGAAATCCACATACATTACTAGTTGGTACCAACATAATTTCATCCACAGCAATGGTGTGGGAGAGTATAAAAATGGTCGATTATCATTGAGTTTTATGAATAATAACAAAAATCAAACAATCAAATAAACAAATAAAATAAAATAAAATGTCTACAACAGTTTTCGTCTCAGGAGCCAATGGTTTCGTTGCTAAGCATACAATCTTGCAATTATTAGAAGGTGGATACAAGGTGATTGGATCTGTTAGAAGTGACAGTAAAGGTGAAGCTCTCTCCAAACAATTTGACAATCCAAATTTCAAATATGTTATTGTCAAAGATCTTCAAGATCCAGAAGCGTTCTCGGTATTGAAAGATTATCCAGAAGTTACTAAATTCTTACATTTGGCTTCTCCAGTCACTTTCAGTGAGTCTGATCTTAAAAAAATCACTGGTCCTGCTGTTGATGGTGCTGTAAATGCTTTGAGTGGTGTTTGTAAATATGGGAAAAACGTTACTAATTTTGTATTGACTTCGTCAATTGTATCAATTTTCCATGTCCTTCAACCAAAACCAGAATATGATGAACTGGATTGGAATGATGTTACTGAACAAGTTGCTGCTGATGGTGGTGCTTTGGGATATTTCTTATCAAAAACTTTAGCTGAAAGAGCCGCTTGGAAATTTGTTGAAGAAAATAAACCACAATTCAAATTATCAGCAGTTAACCCTTCTTTTGTATTTGGTCCTCAAGCATTTGATGAAGATGTTTCGCCAACTCTTAATGAATCTGCAGAAATCGTTAACGGTTTATTGACTAAAGGTAGCTTGCAACCTGGTTTGGATTCCGGTCCATGGATTGATGTTAGAGACGTTGCCAAAACTCATATCCTTGCTTTTGAAAAAGATTTACAACAAAGATTATTAATTACTAATAGTTTTTTCACGGGTAATGACTTGGTGGATATTTTGCAACTTAAATATCCCCAAAAATCATTCCCAACCGTTGAACAAGTGGAACAAACTAGTCTGTACAATGACGAGAAAACTAGAAAGGCTTTGGGATTTGAATACGTCGGTTTAGAAAAATCCGTTCTTGATGCTGCTGAACAAATCGTTAAAGTTAATGCTTAAAAAAGAGATATGTGTATTAGAAATTGAATAAATATTTATAAAAGGTGGTGTTTTGAAATGTAGTTTATGCAGCAAATGATCTGAATTCACGTATTATATTTTACGAAGGTAGAATTGAGTAATTAAACTATAAGCAAGAATACTCTAATAGTAAGATTCAATGGTGCAAACATTTTTTTTTTAACAGTCTACAAGACTAAGAATTCAAGTGAGTCATATGTAGAGTCTATTTCTTGTGTGTCTTCTAATGCGGTAAACAAATATGATGTGAATGTGAATTAGTTACACATCAAACGAATGAAAATTAAAACTCCCACTTTCTCATTTGAGATCCGACAACGTTTAAAGTGAGTTACCCTTCATCGAAGCCAACTATATATACCTTCAATTTACAAATCTTTTTCATTCTTTACTTTAATTATAATTCTTTTTCGGAAATTATAGTCATTGCTAACTATTGCTTGAAGATGTTCTAGAATTTGTTGTTCTTGTTGATAACTAATATATATTTGCTTAAAGCTCATGTAGACGCATAAAGGCGATTATATTGTAAACGTAGGATAGTCGCGATCAACTTTCATATAACCAACCTTCATTCAATCACCATAAACCAAATAAATTCAATGAGCAGTACTATTTGTATTAATATTTGGTTTATGGATCTAGACTTATGAACATAAGAGACTTTGTTACAGTAGAGCAATAAATTCGATGAATACACTGGACAACCAGTTGAAGCATTGTTTGGTGTCGATTTGAATTTCATAAATCGAAATACAAGCAGAAAGTCTCTCTTTTTCACCAATCTAAATTATCCATTGTAGGGGAGTACAAGATGAATATCAGTTTGTCAATATTATTTACAATCATTCAGAAGCAAAATTGTCGATACAACCTTGTTACCTAAAAATACAAATACTGAAGGTGGTATAATCAATAGTTGATGATGTAAAAGCTACAAGCAATAGTGTGACAGAGCTGTGCGGAAGCAATGTACCTATGCATCCACTCTTAGAGAATATCCATTTAGTTGGATCGTCTACTTTACCGCTATCACCCAAAATTAACAAGGTGAGGTGTTAGTATGCGAGAGAACAAAAGCGATCGCTGGAACGGTGGTGGACAATGGTAACAGAAGAGTAGTACACTAGGAGTCGCGTAACTAAGTAGTAACAGCAACTCACACGATCATTCCTGGAACTAACTTGACAATTTCACCTTGGTAGTACACACGTGGGATTCTATATATATATATATATAAGATGAGATTGCTGCAAATGTGGTAACTCATCTAATGATACCTATCTTCTTATTCTTCCCCTTGGTGCTTTGCCATTACCACTATCAAAGTGGCCATCATTTCAAGCAAAGTCTTGACAAAACCAATGAAGATGAATATAATATATTAGAAGATTTTGGTAACGTTACTAAATTTGATAATATTATCAAGAGTCTTGGTAGCGATACCAAGTTGCTTTATTTACAACGACACGGGGAAGGGTATCATAATGTTGTGCCCTACCAATACCCCGCCGAAGACTGGGATTGTTATTGGCAAATGCAAGATGGGAATGCAAACTATACTTGGTATGATGCTAATTTGACAACCAGAGGAATCGACCAGATTCAACAAATCAACGACATGTGGACACAAACATCGGCACCATTACCAGAAACATTCTATGTATCACCCATGACAAGAACATTACAGACATGGAAATTAAATTGGCAAGGCGTAACCAATAAGAATCCCACAGTAAAAGAATTAGCACGGGAGACATATGGTATTTCAACCTCGTCTAAAAGACACAACAGATCCTATATAGAAGATCATTATTCAGTTGAATTTGAACTGGGTTTTAGTGATGAAGATAACTTATGGCTGCCTACCCTTCACGAAGGAAAGGAGCATAGAAATTATCGAGCAAAGAAGCTCTTAGATGATATTTTCAATGAAGATGGTACTATAATCAGTCTTGTCAGTCATTCGGGATTGATCAAGTCGATATTACAAGTTGTTGACCATCGTAAATTTAAGTTAACACCTGGTCAAATGATTCCAGTTGTGATTAGTAGGAAAGACAAGAATGAAAAGAATGAATACGACGAAGAAGTACAGGATTGGTCTGGAATTAATCCAGAGTGTAGGAAAGATGGTGTTGATTGGTGATTTTTTACGTCAATGTACATGTACCCCCAGATGGTGTTGGTTGTGGATAACCCCAATGTACATATACCCACAGATGTCAGTTCCAATGTTCATATAGAAATATATACTTGTTCATATAGTTATAAAATATACCTTTTCAATTCCCACCTTAAATCGCCGTTCTCACAAAAATGTGCTGCCAAACTTTTAACCACATTTGATCAACTCTTTTTTAATCAAGAGGCGATGCCAATCAATCTAGACTAGACTGCAAAAAGTACGTAATTCTACACAACAATGACAACGGTTTAACCTTTGACACTATTATTTTGCATGGTTGATCCATTGTGTGAATAGGCGACAGGGAATGATAGTAGGCTTTGATCGACTCGTTACGCGATAGTTTTAACTTGCTTACTACCGCATGATTGTGTCATCAACCTTACTAAATTAATTACCACTAGCTAGAAAATGATGAACCATCATTCCAAAACATCAATTTAGTGTTAGGTGAAGTAGCAATCTACTTGACAAGTGCTAATGACGCGACTCCATGATTTCAATCTTGAAATTGCGAGATTTGAAATTTGCCTACTTTGGGTTATAAATAGTACTCTAAGCATCCATGTATGTAATCGTCATAAGACTTTCATAGTGTAAATGTCAAGCTGTCATTACGGGGTTATCTGATCGTTTCATACTTGCTGTTTATACTTTTGTTGCTAAATATAGAAGAATCTACCCTGCCTTGTTTTGAGAGAGTATTAGGTTACTTATATGTTGTGCACTCCATGTTTCATATAGCGATATATCTAACCTTTGTTCTATCAATAGAAGTATTACCTCAGAATGTGTGATTTTGACAGTGAGGCTGAAAGTTTTTTTAGGGGCCTAGATTTTCAATGACATCATGCACGATGCAAAAATCTTGCCACGACCAAAACTTAATTTATCATCTGTAACATTTAAAACTCATCAGTTACAGTTATATACAACTGCAGGGATTTCCATAACACCGTTAGCATACCTAGATATTGGGTCATTATAGTTGAAGTATTATTGAATACTTAACAGAATATCACACTTATTATCAGCTGTCATTTACTTGTCATTGTTGTATTTCACTTGATATCATCTGGTTCAAAAGAGTTGAAAGGGGATAAAAAAAAAGCATTATAAAAGCCGTCATTTGCAGTTCATATTTGATCTAAAGTGAATATAACTTGAAAATTAGTAAAGTTTTCATTGTTTATCTTCCTTGAAAGTATTATACTTTATCGTGTTTT
The DNA here is from genome assembly GCA_037042355.1 of Candida sp. Y128-05E. Taxonomy (NCBI): domain Eukaryota; kingdom Fungi; phylum Ascomycota; class Pichiomycetes; order Serinales; family Debaryomycetaceae; genus Candida; species Candida sp. Y128-05E. The sequence continues at coordinate 41,282 of JAXQKE010000084.1, read as the reverse complement.
GAAAAGTACAAGTATAGTTTTTTTAAGTCAAGCAGTTTCCTATAGTTGTGGATTTAGAAGTTAGGTTGGTTTAACTTTAAATACCGAGGTAGAGGAAATATTCAACAGCCAGGTTTAAACTTAATTATTATCATAATTAATTTGTTCTTTTTGCACATTTACTTATAAGTAACATCCCTAGTGAGTCAAGGTTACTGATTTGATTAGTATTGTTCAAGATTAGAGACATTTAGGTGATCATTTGCAGAAACTCATTGTTAATTTATCATTTAACATCCATATCACTAATAGTCCAGTTTAGTTGATCACTAATATCCTATACAATCAGCCTAGATCATTCAATTTTGGCTATTTTTCGAAGTATTAGAAGAGGTCATTCTATCTAAGCCGAGTTACTATTAATAACACGTATAGTGCCGAGATTTCTTTGTTTTTCATCATAGCCCATTATGAGTTCACCTTTAATAACGAATTCACCCATCAATGATTATCAGTTTCCCCCAACAGATTATTTTGCAAAGCAAATCGGATCGAATCAAAAACCTCATGAATATAGAGTGTTGAACCCGCCACAATTACAAACACACGAATTTAATGAATCAATAAGTTCCATCGAAACTAATCATAGTTTGGTCAATACTAGAAACATGTCGCAAGATACCCTAATTGATGATCTAGATGAATTCAAGCGATCGCCATTAAACACAAAATTCAACAATTCAATCAATTTATCAAATTCACCAGCACCAAAAGCAAATCTAGCGAATCATTTAAGTTTACCCAATTTAAAAAAACAAGCAACATTACCAATCATTCCCACAAGAGTATTACCGTTATCAACTAATTTAAATTATAAAACGCAAATCGGAATTTTAAGTCCCAATATCACCATAATCGACGATGATATATCTATTCCAGACAATAGTTTGATAATTGATATACGTCCATACCCAGAATTCGCCTCAAGTCATGTTTCAAATGCTATAAACATCTGTTTACCGTCAACTTTGTTGAAAAGAACTACATTCACATTACAAAGATGTATTGATAGTCTACCACCTATAGAGCAAGAAAAATTTACTTCTTTTTTCAATTCACCAACCAGCATATTCATTTATGATACAAATAATCAGTCGCATAATTTGTATCATTTTTTAAATAAGTTAATTAATTATCCCAATTGTCGAGATTTGAAAGTTTTCACTTTTGGCTTTAATGACTTCAATCAAGATGAGAAAACTTCGAGAATATCGAGTCACTCAAGCAGTTCTAGCTCATCACTCTCAAGTCCAATCACTGCATCAATCAACAATATGTTACCAATAAATATTGAAAAGTGTCGATCGAATTCGACATCAAATTTACCAACATCGACGCAAATCTTATCCAATTTCATTTTACCACCCAAAATTTCATCATTTAAAATCAGACATAATGAAGAATTAATCAATAACCATATATCGCAGAATATTTTTAATCTAAATATTCCTCCTGACTTTAGTGTACCCGATTGGTTAGACGTTACTAATTTGAATGACAAATTTCAAGAATTGGAAAAATTAGAGCAATCGAGATTAATGTTAGCCCTAACTTCAAAAAAGAATATACCAAATACCCCCATAATTAGTTCTGGGATTGAATTCGGTCATAAGAATCGATATAAAGATATATTTTTATACGAACAGTCACGAGTTAAATTGAACCAGGATGGCAATGAACATGATTATATCAATGCATCGTATATCAACCTGAATGATGTGGAAAATGTCCCCCAGCATAATAATATCTACAAGTATATTGCGACACAGGGTCCATTAAATCAAACCATGGGTGATTTTTGGTTATTAACATTCAATTTGAATGCAAAATTAATAATATCATTGACAGAAGAGATTGAAAATGGAGTTATAAAATGTTCAAACTTTTGGAAATCGGGAGTTTATAAAACTTCGAGTAATTTAGCATTGACGATAAACGTACTTGAAAAAGTGGAATTAAACGGAATCATTTTAAGAATTATATCAATTAATCACGATGGGCAAACACGTCATGTGTTACAATGTCAATTAATTAATTGGCCAGACATGACTGTATGTTTAAATCCTCGAGATATTCTCGATTTAATTGAATTGAAATCACATTTATTCAAGGAAATAGATATTCAATCAGAATATCCCACTATAGTCCACTGTTCAGCTGGATGCGGCAGAACTGGAACCTTTTGTGCTATTGATACGATAATAAATATTCTCAAGCAACAAGAAACGTTATCCCATGATTTGACATTTGAAATTATTAACAATTTTAGAATGCAGAGAATATCAATGGTACAAAACTTACGACAATACTACTTGGTTTATCAGTTAATCATTAATTATTTATCAAATAATGATCAGAATTACCAAACATTAACCAATTTGAATATAACTTCAAGTTTTATCAAATTAAATAGAACAGCTGTGCTGGAATGATACCCCAGTATATCTTATTAAAGTACCCTTAAGATACGAAATTGCATTTACAAATTATATAGACACTACTAGCGAAGTAAATTAATGAATAATATGAACCTAAGAAAATTGTAATCGCTGTAGCTCCCAAGTACAGTAGCAACAAGAAAACAGTTGTAGTATATGTATTACTAATACGTTTCTACTCCCGCAATAAACTCAATCCCCCAATAGTCGTTTATTTTGAAGCGCAATATTATTTCGCAACCGGGAATATCACCTAATGTGGACAACTGAAATAAGATGAGGAAGGTCAAAAAGTATGCGGTATTTTTCATTGTACTACCATTGGAGACAGAATAGAAGAGAAGAGAAGAGAAGAGTAAACAAGTTCAGTTGGCTTGTAAATGATGGTAGTAGCTTTACTGATGATAGAAGGTCCAATTTGAATCCAGAAATTTCCGATTTCTAATTCGACCCCGCAAACCGTTGAAATCGTTTGGAAGGTCAAGCAGATTTCGCTTATGTGGCCATATGCCAAGGTTTCTCAATGGGGATATCATCCCTATAATACAGTGGGGATATTTCAATCCAATTAGTATATAAATACCGAATACTGGAGGCTAATTGAAATAATTATCAATCTAGTCAATCATGTTTCTTAAAACTGAAGGTACAAAAATCTTAAAAGATGGTAAACCAGTTATTTTAACTGGTGCCGCAATTGGGGGCCATTTAAATATGGAAAATTTCATTACTGGTTATCCAGGCCATGAAACAGAACATAAAAATGTTATTAGAAAAACCATTGGTGAAGAGAAATTTAATTACTTCTTTGACAAATTCTATGAATACTTCTTTACTGAAGCCGATGCTAAGTTTTACTCAGACTTGGGAATGAATTGTTTGAGAATTCCATTCAATTATCGTCATTTCATTGATGATGACGGTGATATGTACAAAATTAACCAAAAAGGTTTCGAAAGATTAGATAAAGTCATTAATGTTTGTGCTAAACACAATATCTACACCATCTTGGATTTACATGCTGTTCCAGGTGGCCAGAATCAAGATTGGCATTCGGACTCGGGGGTCCATAAAGCGTTATTCTGGGATTTCAAGATCTTCCAAGATGTCATTGACAACTTATGGAAACACATTGGTGCCTATTACAAAGATAACGAATGGGTTGCTGGTTACAATCCATTGAATGAACCAGCTTCACCAGACCATTCGAAATTAGTCAACTATTACCAACGTTTAGAAAAAACCATCAGATCGGTTGATCCAAACCATATTTTGTTCCTCGATGGTAACACTTATTCTATGGATTTCCGTCAATTTCCAAGTGGAAAGTTTATCGATAATGCTGTGTACGCTATTCATGATTATGCCATTTATGGATTCCCCAACTTGGAAGGTACCCTTTATAAAGGTGATGCTGACGAAAAGGCTAAATTGAAAGTACAATACGAGCGTAAGATCGAATATATGCAAAAGAATAATGTGCCCGTCTGGAATGGGGAATTCGGTCCAGTGTATGCTTCGGAAGTTAGAGGTGACAAAGATTGGGAAACTATCAATACCGCTAGATATAATGTTTTGAAAGACCAATTGGCCATCTACAAAAAGGGTGATCCATCTGGTGACCAGACTCCAATCAGTTGGTCCATTTGGTTATATAAAGATATTGGATATCAAGGTTTAACTTATGTTTCACCAAAATCTAAATGGTTTGAAGTTTTTGGTGAATGGTTCAAAAAGAAGAAGGCATTAGGTTTGGATAAATGGGGTAACGATATTGATCCCGAAAATGCTAAATTATACGAAAACTTAGTCAATCATTTCAAAGAAAATATTCCTGCTGCAGATATCAAAGCATTTTACCCAAATATATTTAGTCTTGATAATTACATTGGCAGAGTAACTCGTGAAACTTTATTTTCAAGTTATTTACAACAGGAATATGCCAATTGTTTTAAAGGTTTGAGTTTAGAAGACTTGGATGAATTAGCAGCATCGTTCAAGTTTGAAAATTGTGAATTACGTGATGAATTGAATCATATTTTATCTCACTATGAAGATTAAGTTTTCGCATTATAATTATAATGAATTAACGGAATATATTATTTAGGCTAGTATAAATTAGTTGTATGATTTAATGGAAATTGAATTTGATAATTGCAAAATATCATGGAGAATTAGGTAACAATTCTAAAAGTAATACTTCTATAAAATACATATTACAATGTCGTTGGCTCGATTGTATCTCACTTGAATTCTACAAACTCCAGTATAAAGTGAAGAGAGTACTCCCGTATAAGTTATAAAACACCGCTAGGTGTTTCCCATCAACCATATATATCTCTGATTCCGAAATTCTAGCATCCATTCATCGTCAGTTGTATAGTCTGTGTCATCAGCAGAGTTAGTTTAGCTAGTTTTACTATCTAAAGTAGTTTCACATGGTTCAGATGATTCAGCAACAGATGATTGCACGAGATAACCTGGTACGAGAAGTGCTAGGCTGTTTCGGACAATAGAATCTAGAACATGGAAGACTAGGTAAATATCAACAGAATAAGATCTTATTGTTATATTGTGGCTTACTACAGTGAGATTGAATACTTGCAGGAGATTTGGTGATTGTAACTTCACAACAATGTTGAAAATTTCTGAAGTAGTATAAGGATTACAAATTGAATGGACACTGAATAACTGTTACTCGATTATAATTGATGAAAAGGTGATCAGTCGGTGATATTTGCTCATTTAATTGCATATTAACTGTAGAGATAACAATATTTTCAAATAATTTCAAATGGTGGAACTGATTAGAATGTGTAGAGTATCCATCACATTATTGTACATTAAGATTTGTCTATTCTATACTCAAATGAGCTAAAACTCAGACAATTAAAAGTAAACTTTAAGCTATTACCTGTTTGGAAAATATTCGTACCTAGATACATAATACCACCATGCAATGTGTTTTGAAAGCTTAAATGTCAGAAATACCTTAATATTGAAGTCTAGGCTACCGGTATATCATACATTGACCCTCATTTCTTTGCCTGAGGCGATAACAGCAATAATTTGAGTAATAAATTTTGCCGGAAGTATGGAGTCAACTGAGTACACGTGCTACAACTTCAATATTACACATGTCGAAGCTTCATAACCTTTGAATAGCTTTATGCACAATTTTAATACGCCATAAATTGACATTTTCTATTTCTTGTTGTTCTCCAAGTGTGGAAAGATAATTGTTTTTACATCAAAGTTTTTCGGAAAGTCAACGTTGTTCGTAGAATCAATAAACTGACAAATTAGATATTTATGAAGGTCTACGATAACCTACGTTAACTAGAGAATTTTAATATAGTACATCTATCTGTTGCTCTATCACTTCAAATTGATGTTATGATTGTTTTGTATTAGGCTGTTATTCAATGTATAAACCCCCTAAGGTTTTGTGTCACTGAATGTGGTATTTCACAGATGTCGATTCTAAACTAGTTTTAGGAACTATGCATAGTATAGTAGTACTTTGCTTCGTAAGTAAAATCAGAATAGTATAGGTAACAAGTATAGTGATTACAAATTCTTTAAACTTTAGACAAATCATCAAAAATAATCCAACTGTACAATATAAATCCAAAAACGTGTATAATTTATTGTACGCTAATTTTACATAGAAATTACCAAGAAAAGTCATTACATTTCCCATCAATGTCCAATAACAATCTAATACAAGAGGCGGTTTGTATTGTTGCACGTATGTGTTTGTACCAGTGAGATGTTCGCATAGCATAGCGTTTAGATCTGCACAATTTGACCATATTCACGAGTTCGCTAGTCCAATTTATTTGTTCGCTAATACATCAACAAGCCGTGATGTTATTATACGATGTATTGATTCCGCATGCCGAAGCAGTGGTTTACCTTCAAGGGAAATGCCATCTATATGGTTTGTTGCGGGATTCTGAAATGTGTCCCCAGATTTAACACGATAATTTGACAAACTTGAAGATGGTAGATTTTGACTAAGTGAGCGAGTGACGGTTCTAAAAGTCAAGATTTGATACATTAAGTCCAGTTGTGGAGTAAATGAATGTCGGTGAAAAGTTGATGCATGTAATTTAACGTATCTAAAAATACTGGGGGGAGTGCTTGAATTTGCAGCCATCAATGTATCGATAAATTTACTAAACAAAAACAGTTCTTCTTACAAACCAATTTGATATAAATATGGTGCCAATATCCTATCCAAGATATTTCTTCATTAAGTTATCAATTTATCAATTTATCTTACAATGAAATATTTCTCAATTCTCGCTATTATTGCCACTGCTTTAGCTGCTCAATCATTCACGGTTGCCCCAATTAGATCAGGCTCCAGATTCCAATATGCTGGAATTAGGTCTGACCGTGGTAACCTTTACGTGGGTGCAAATGGAGACAGAAGAGCCACTAATGTTGATTTTGTCTTGAATGATGATGGTACTTTGTACAACAGGGCTACCGGTAACTTTATCAACATTGAAGAAAACAACAAGATGGTTGAATCTGATTACGGTTGGTCGAGATTTAGAATTCAAGACAATCACCTTGTTACTGAAGACAATCAAAGATTCTATGCTTGTCCTACTAACAGAGCTGACAGATATGACAGAGATGACAGAGATGACAGACGTTACAGAAATGACAGAAACGACAGAAATGACAGAAGTAACTTACGTAACCAATACACTTTAGGTTTGAATGCTTGTTCCGGTGGTACCCCAATCGCTTTAAGATTGAACAATGTTCAAAATGCTGAAAATCAATATAACGATGATCGTTACAACCGTTACAACAACGACCGTTGGAATGACGATCGTTACAGAAACAACCGTCAAGACCGTGACAACCATCGTCAAAATGCTTAAAGGGGTCTACCTGGGGATTATAATTGATTGGTAACGTTTCCAGTTTGTTGGATATGTTTCAATCGCTTTTATATCCATTTTAGTTTGTTTTTTGTTTGTTTTTTGTTTTTTGTTTATATATTTCAGTAATGCAATATATGTTTTTTTTTTCAAAAACCCCTACGATCTAAATGCCCCCAACGATGTAGATCAATACAACCAATAACAACGCCTGGTCTACCCTTACAATTATCCAAATAAAATCTTCCACCCCACTATTAAACTACTTCATCGACACATCTTCGTTTCTTCTATACCTATCTACAGATAATCCGATTGAAGTGGGGTTTTTCAAAATCTGGGTTCATTTGCTCAACCAAATTTGGTAAAAACTTTATAGTTTAATTTTGCAACCAGCTAGGCAGCCAACCATAATACGACATCATTGAACATGCAATTGCTGGAATAGCCGTATCATGTTCAATAAAATGCTACATGAGCAACCGATCACGTCCCATCATTTCATTTCTTTAAGGTTTTGAGTATCGGATACGCGTCACAACCAATAATCAAATTATCTACAAACTCTACAGTAATCTTCACGCATCTAGTATACATTAATTATAAATGACTATTCAATTGCTAAGCGTTAGCGGCAATGGCTTGTTTAATTTTAGCAGCATCGGCACCAATAACTTTGGCGACTTCTTTACCACCTTTGTAGAATAAAATGGTTGGCATAGAAGCAATAGAGTATTCTTGGGCAACTTCTCCTAATTCATCAACATCGACTTTGATGAATTTGGCGGAAGTGTATTCGTTGGAAAATTTCTCCAATAATGGAGCAATCATCTTACAAGGACCACACCAAGTGGCGAAGAAATCAATAACGACTAAACCATCGTGGGATAAGGCCTCAGTAAATTCAGCTTTAGAGTGGACAACAGTAACCATTTTAAAATTGAATAATTGGAAATTAATATTAATTAACGGACTGTGGTTGTTTAAATACGTCCGCGCAACGTTCCAGACTTTTCTTTTTCCACGTGATATATTTGTCAGCCGGTTTTACAGAGAAACAATTTCTAATCAATCGGGTTAGTAATAGGGGATGGAAGAGTGTAGACAGAGAGAGATAGTAGGTTAGTAATGTATAGGTAGGCTGATTGTTGGTCATGTTAATTTTTTAGATTATTAATGAATTTGTTTAATTTAGGTTATGCAAATATATTACCTATATAATTACTAATTGACCTACCTTTGGTGAATCATTCTCCATCAAGAACCAATTCCCGCGGTGTAGAACGGTATTCCACTTCCCATTCGTCTCTGGCAATTTCTTCTGGTAAAATTAATCTTCTCGGGTCTTTAGTTTCGAATTTGGTAATGATCAATTGTAATACCAGGGATAATTTCTGATTGTATTCGTTGGTGATTGTGTCGAAATTATTTGTAATGGGGATAGAAGTTAATTTAGGTAATAAACTTCTAATGTAATCAATGATATACTTGATAGTATTGACAATCAAGTCGTCAAATGAATAAGTTGACTCATCACTGGCGATTTCAACGATAACTTGTTTCAAGTCTTGGATAGGTTTATCCCTGAATAATACCCCTATAGGTCCAACCCCATTAATCACATCGTAATGTTCTTCTTGGTGTTTCATCATATCAACAAGTTCTTCTTCGTCGACCTCTTCTATATCATGCAATTGTTTAAATTCATCAACGACTTGCTCTGGCCAACTATCATTATATTTAAAGTCGTCAATAAACAATAATGGTAAGTTATTATTGAAAAAATTGAAAAATACTTGGTCATCTTGGCCGTAAATTACTTGAATTTGAGGTAATATTTTAAGCCATTTGGCCATGGCTTCCCCATTCGGAATATGTTTATTCAAATTGGCTAATTTCAATTCGAATAATTGATAATGGTTGGGTTCTATTGTCAATTCTGGAATGAACCCATAATGCGAGATAAAATGCTCCACCGATTCAATCGGGGAGTAACTAATAGTGATTTCAAACTTTCTCGGTTCAATCCGATCGTGTTTTAGTTTTAGAATTACATCTTCGGTGACGAGATCGATGTCGAAGTAACTATTGTTGGTATGGATATGGTTGGCAAAGTCAAGGATTGGAACTAAAGTGACATTGACATAGAAGTCTTCGGTAGTTTCCACATCCTCGAGTTTTTCATCTTTGAGTGAAAGGTTACTCAATCGATCTGAATGGGGAATTTCCAAAGTCCGAGATCTGATAGCATATTTAATATGATGAAATAATTCAAAGGATATGTACTCTTGGAATTCGACCTTATCATCATACAACCCCTGCAATTGTTCAACCAACAACTCATACTCGAATTTGATTGTCTTAGATTGACTAATCAACTTTTGCATGAACGGATTGGATAAGGAGGTTATTTGCGGGGGATCCAACGTATAGGTTCCACATAGGATATCGAGATATATATCGAATCTCCGTAATGGTGATGTTTTGTAGTATGTATCCTGATTATTTTTAGCAAATTCCTGCAATATTTTAAATGCAATGATATAACATTCGATAATCTCCAGTTCAGTTTTAGGTTCACCAATGGTTAGAATATTGATGATAAACGCCGACTCTTGTAAATATATATCTTCCTCCTTCAGATCCCTTAATTTCAACTCTTCCAATGTACTCAATAATGTTTTATAATCGAGAATAATTTTGCTGGGAATTCTCAATATTTCGATATCTTCATCCTCTTCGACATCTTCTTCATCTTCGTCAGAATCCTCATCTGTTTCTTCCCCCTCTTCTTTCTCCGCCCTAACTTCCATACCAGTTCCATCAAATATCAACCCGATTCCACCTAGCTCTGATTTGCCAATATACAATTTTTCATGCAAAGTAATATTCTCCTGGGTTAACCAAGATAAAAGTGACTCATTTTGTGCAATTCCCGGAACTTTCAAATCTACTGGCTGTATCTTAGACATCCATATATTTTTGGGTTTTTGCAGCCCTTTTTGATAAAGATTAAATCAAATGCTTCGCTGGAACAATGAGAAATTATTTGGAAATCTTAATTTATCCCAATTGGGTAATCTGTCGCAGAATATGTCAAACATGTCAAGAAGTTAGACACCAATAAAATAACCATAGGTTGTAAAGTGAGGTACCACCCAAAACACGCCAAATATCATATACCAAACATGACATACTCAAGAAACTTTGAATTCCCTATCGATAACATTTACATTTCCTAGGAATAAATCTAGATGAATTTAGATAGAAACCTTTGCCTAATTTCGCATATCGCAAATGGGTTGAAGAAATTGAGTAAAATACCCACTATTGTTGCTAAATTAAGCCCAAAAGTTGCAAATTATAAGTAATTCTCTGATTTCTATCGTTAACACCACTTCCATTATCCTTTACCTAAAAATTGACTTCTCTTCTCCTAGTTTAAGCAGCAGATGAAAATGACACAAAGCCAAAAAAGTTTTGTATGAGAAAAAAAATTTGACCTGTTAGGCTAAAATAGTTTTCAATACTTATAGATTACAGATAAACATGTCTTGGGACGACGAAGATTTCGATACACCACCTGTGGTAACCAAAGGAGCTGCTGTTGCATCTTGGGAAGAAGAGGAAGAAGATGATGTTTTAGAATCCTGGGATATTGATGAAGAAGAAGTAGCCAAACAAAAGAAGGAAGCAGAAGCCAAAAAAGCTCAAGAAAAAGCTGAATTAAAGAAGAAACAAGACTTGGCTAAAGCCAAAAAGTTGGCTGCTAAGAATGGTGAAAGAGTCATGTTGGATATTGATGAACTCGATGAACAAACCAGAAGAGACTTGTTAAGACAAGCCGAAGTCAATGCCGATTTGAATAATGCCGCCGACTTGTTTGGTGGTTTGGGAGTAGCTGAAGATATTAATGCTCATCCACGAGAAAGAATCACCCAAGCTCAAATTGCAGCTGCCCAAAATAAACGTCCAGTGTTGACCAAAGATACTCCTTTGGAAGCTCATCCATTATTTCAACCTGTTAACAAAGCCGAATTCGAAAAATTAAGAAAAACTTTGTCCACTTCATTAGTCCAATTAGCCGAAGACCAACCTTTAAATTACTCTTCCTCCTTAGCTATTGATTTAATCAGAGACTTGACCGAACCATTAGCCACTGATTCAGTGAGAAAATTGGTTTCCACTTTGAATGTTATCTTGAAAGACAAGGAAAGAGCCGACAGACAATCGAGAATGAAGAAAACCGGTGGTACCGCCACCGGTGGTGCTGGTAAGAAGAAGGCCAAACCAACCGCCAACCCAAACGTCGGCTCGTTCAAAAAGGATGCCTTTGATGGTATGGACGACATGGATGGTGATTTCGGTGATGATGATTTTATGTAAGTACTTCACTAGCCACCAACCTTTCATCAGAATTGATGTTATATATTATATCCTGTACACTTAATCTTGTACCATATCACCAAGGTATATCGGACTTTTATAGAAGGAGATAAAAAGAAAGACATACTTTCATCATCTCCTTAGTACACATTTTTAATAATACATGCAATTGATTTTCTATCCCCAGTTTATTTGTACATGATCCCTAGATTGGCACAGTAAATTTTGGTTTATGTTACCCAAGTCATAAACTGTAAGAATTGATCTTGTAGTGATGCACTTTTTAACAACTCATGATGTTATTCTATTTGTCTTGGATAAGAAATCAATAGGATCATCGCCTTTAGTACACATTTTTAATAATTCATTATAAGTATAATTCGTTTTATGATACTTTCGACACCAGTCTTGAGATTTGGAAGGTATTGTAGATGGATCGTCAACAAATGTAATGCGTTTTTGAGGGTTTTTGGCTCGAGATTTCCTGTTTGATTTGCCAGATTTTATTGGTACAATAGGATAATCTGTTTCAATAGTTTTTCCACTAGTAACTTCAGTGGGTTTCCCAGTAATAGGTTTAACCATGTTGGTCTTCGTTTTCTTGTTGCCCTTTCTTCTACTGTATTTCCCATTACTAGGTTTTTGAACCAGAAAATTTGCATCAAACTTATTGAATTCCCCGTTGCTTGGATTATTATCCTCAATTTGAGTCAATTCATTTATCATTGGCACTTTCCGATTCAATCTTGTCGTTCTTTTGGGTTTCGTAACTTTCAGTGTAGTGATTATGGGTACCTTTGGTTTTTTCACTCCTTTGGATTTGATTGAACTGATTTTTGGTTCTATTGGCTTCACTTTTCCGATATCAATAATCTCTTTAGCTGGCTCATCTGGTGACAGAAGAATAAAGTCATCTTCGTAATTATCCTTTTCTTCAATTAATACTTCTGGTGGTTCAACTGGTTTACCCATTTTTTGCTGATTTCTCAATTTTGCAGCCAATTTCCCAATATTTTTCGGTTTCTGGATTACTGATAAACCATTGGTAATATTTGATTGTATAGCAACTACAGCATTAGATTTCAAAGGCAGACTCATGATAACAGAATTCATTGGAGTGGATGTAGCTTTAAAACCCAATTTCTTCTTATTTGCTAATTTCTTTGGTGGTGGCATTTTGTTTTGATTACAAATCGATACTTTCAGATCTATCGCATCCTCTTTATCATTAAATATATCAGCAAAAATATTCATGGCACTATCCCTTTTCACTCTCAGGCTTCGTCTTTTACCCTTACCATAGCTACTAATGCTATTAAGTCTAGCTAAAGATTTCGATTCCTCAGCTGGAAATTTCATATTCCCTACTAAGTTAGTCAACACAGTGACAATTCAAAGATATATCATACTTTTACTACCCTTAACCATGGTTATACTGCTGTGATTGAAATAAGTTGATTTTACAACCGCCTAAAAGAATCCACATTTTCAGAAATGACCCAAGGACACGACCACAGTAATTTCTGGTTGTATGGTGATAGTGAAAGGTTAGACACATAGTAACAACAGGTAGAATCTACAATGTCAGATAATATCATTTTACCATCGATATCAACTTTCTCATCCCTTACGATTAATGACACTTCGAAAGCTGGGTTTGGGTATAATCCTTCAGTAGGACCGACTTCCAATAGTATAACACCTGAGAGTTCTAACATTCTACTTAATAAGAAGACTATTAATTTGACTCCTACATCTTCCAATTCCATATATGATAAGAATATCAATAGTAAGAAACCAGTGGATATAAGTTTGTCATCATTATCGTTTTTGTTTTGTGAAACGATTAGTTGGTCGTTAAAGAATTCTAAAGGTATACAGGATCTTGAAACTAGGTTGAATGGTTTGGGTTATCAAATAGGTCAAAGGTACCTTGAATTGGTTAAAGTACGCGAGGGAGCGAAATCAAGTAAACGTGAAGTTAAAGTGATTGAGATTTTACAATTTATTCATGGCCCGTTCTGGAAATGTATTTTTGGTAAAATTGCCAATGAATTGGAACGGTCTCAAGATGAAGCTAATGAATATATGATTATAGATAGTGAGCCGTTGGTTTCAAAATTCATCAGTATACCTAAAGATTACGGGAACTTGAATTGCGCCGCGTTTATTGCCGGGATCATCGAAGGAGCTTTGGACTCGGCAGGTTTCTACGCCTCCGTTAGTGCACATTCAGTGCCGCTCGATAACTTCCCTTTGAGAACGGTCTTTTTGATTAAGTTTAAAGATCTTGTGTTAGCTAGAGAAGATTTACGTGAACAAGGTTGAAGCACTCACGGGGTGAGTACGAAGTGATCACTCATTTTTCATGCCAATTATTGAAAGAGGACTATTGTTTTAGCCAATGACATTGGCTATGATCATATTGATCTTCATCACCTTGATTGTATTTGAAATATGAAGACATCTATGACTTTCCTTTCAGCGCTACCATCTTCACTGTGGAACATTTTTCAGGCGACAATTTCATTGAATCGACGTTTATAGAATAGATAGCATAGAATAATGGGTATTACCGTCAGACAAGCGACGATATATGATATCCAGGCAATGCAAAATGCCAATTTGCATAATTTACCTGAAAATTATCAACTAAAATATTATATGTACCATATATTATCGTGGCCACAAGCGAGTTTTGTAGCAACCACTTATGATCAAATAAATGAAGATGATGAAGAAGATGCAGACGAATTAGAAAATGGGGAAGCATGTACTACTTTAGCCAAACCAATTGTGGTGGATCCAAAAGGTGATTCAGCATATGTAAATAAAGGTGAAAAAATTGTTGGTTATGTTTTAGGAAAAATGGAGGATGATCCCGAAGCTGATGATAAAACTCCGCATGGTCATATTACTTCTTTATCGGTGATGAGAACTTATAGAAGGTTAGGATTGGCCGAAAAACTTATGAGACATTCGCTTTATGCCATGTGTGAATCATTCGGGGCAAAATACGTCTCGTTACATGTTAGAAAATCAAACAGAGCTGCATTACATTTATATAGAGATTCTTTGAGTTTCGCAGTCACGACAATTGAAAAATCGTATTATCAAGACGGTGAAGATGCGTATGCCATGAGATTGGAATTGGTGTTGGACGATTTGGTCCCCTCTAAAGCACAAAAAGGTGAAGTCGACGATTTCGAAACTGATTTATTGGAAGGAATTGAAGTATAGATCCAGATAGAGGAATTATGTCAACTCATGGCTATAATTGATAACTGTATAATAGATATATCAAATAAAATGAAATGTAGCAAAATAATTCACGCAATGGCTATAAATAATTGTTAATTGTATAATAGATATATCAAACAAAGATTGTAGATAAACAACAAGGGGAAAGATTTCAAGCCATAAATGACTAACTTGTGAAATATACATATCAAACGCTTTGAAAAGCGTCTTTCTTTCTTTTCTTTTCTTTTCTTCGATTTATTATTAAACCTATTTATCAATATCTATTGAAACTAATATACAATGCAAAACTCCGGGTATTATGTCTAATATCTTAATAACGTTCTTTCATTCTTGAAGCAACGGTACGCAAGTTACCGTAGACTTTACCTGGAGGAGAACCCAAGATCAAACTAACTACTGCTTCTCGGGCCATTCTAATATGGGTGAAACCACCCAAGATATGAATTTTGGAGTCAGCCAAGACGATTCTTGTTCTAGTGGCATTTTCTATGGCGAATTTAGTTTTCCCGTCTTTACCAGCAATTCTTCCGATGGCTCTTGATAAATGGTCACCTTGTAAGGTTTTAACATCTTTAATCTCAAAGGTTTCAATATACAAGTCATCTAATCTTAATAAAGTGATGGCATCATCAACATCGAAACCAAGAGTGAATGCTTTGACGAAATCAGCACCTTTTTGTAATGCACCTTGATCGGTGGTTGATTTGTTAGTTCTTAATTCAACAGTTCTAGTTTTCAAGTTCATTCTGACTTGTAATTTTAAGTGGTCAACTAATGGAGGATAGATTTTGGCCCAGGTATTTTTTAAAGGAGTCATTCTATGAGGTGGAACCGATACTTTTCTTGATTCTAACTTCACTTTCATTCCTGATTTAGCAGCAACTGAGAATTTAGGTTTACCTGATTCATCCAAGACAACTTCGGTTGATTCTGGTTTGGTTTCTACTGCTTCGGAGGGAACATTGGATGCGTCAATCAACATTTCTTCGTCATCTTCAATATTTGATTCTAATTCTACTGGTTCTACCTGTTCTACAGGTTTCTCCAAGTCTAGTCTTGCTGTTGGGGCTCCCATAGTTAAATTATATTTGCAAGCTTACTCGTATAGTAAATGATTTCAGGTTTTTCTTAACTCATCGCATCGAGACTAGAATCACGTGATTTTAGATAAATATTAAAAGTAGGTAAAACATTGATAAGCAATCAATTAAACATAGATATAATAGATGTATTCTTCTCTCCCAACACGTAGCTTCTATTTGATACCAATTTATCACGTATTATTTTTTTTCATTAAATTTCTATTTAGACGCTTCTTCTGGAAATGCGCAATGAGTTAAAGGCTGGCTAACCCCGGATTGATTAACACCACTAAGTCATCGCTAGAAGTGAACGGAAAACCTGGAAAGGAAGTAAGAACCATTAGAATTAGTTTGAGATAGTATCGTCTTTAAAATAATTCAATTTACTAGATCTCTTTAGTCGTTTTAAAAATTTAAGGGATTCGTATTTGCAAAAAAGTATTTTTACGCCAATAGATTCTTTGCAAAATTAAACTATATATTACTTTTATCCAAACACCAGTTAGGAATAAGGATTTCTGGTATTTTTAGTCATCTAATGAACAGAGGAGTACTAGGTTTGGCTACTACCTCAGTTAAGACTGGGTTGAGGTCGCCACTGGTTAGTCGGTTAAGATTTTTCACTCAGGTGATGAATAATACCCGGAACAGCTTCGGGAAGACAGAAGTACTGGGATTATATGGAACAGTGAATAATAATAATAATTATAATTATAATAAATTGTTAATTAGACAGGGAAGTATTATCAAATCAAATAAGAGTTTAATTCTTAGCAATCATTTCAAAAGATCATTTACGACCTCGGCTTTGATAAGAAACAAACTCAAACAACAGGAATATGCATTCACACAACAGTTAAAGCAGCTAAATAAAGCCGCTGTGACGGGGAACGTTTTCTCGAGATTCATAGCCAGAATTAAACATTTGCTCGTCAGAGATGCCGCTAAGCTAACTGGGCTTGATACTGTCTCAGCATTCATATTTAGTTGGCTAGTTATGGGAAATATATTGTGGATCATTTTAGGAACTTCGAGTTTTGGATTGGCCTTGTTGTATGCAATTCATTATTATGACAGATTAGTTAATGATGATGAGAAACATGATGACGATACTACAGACAAGTCGCTTCTTGGGTGGTTGGCGTCGTCAATTTTGTCACATGGATTGGGGGTCTCGATTGAGTTTCAAAAGGGGAAAATCTTACCCCAGTTTATTGATGGCAAATTACGATTTAGTTCGATCAAAATTCAAAGTTTGAATAAAATTAATGATAAACCTACTTTGCAAGCGTATGTTGACCATATTGATATGACTTTGAGTTTCAACAAATGGTACGAAGGTCAGGGATTGATTTACGATTTGGATATTTTTGGTTTAAATGGGAAGATTTATCGTCCAACCAAGAAAAATAACCCAGTCTCGACTAATCAAGAAAGTGCTCCTACGAAAACTTTCACTACGAACTACCATATTCATGAAGATCATTATATAGATAATGACGATTTACCATCGAAATCAACATTCTTGGACTCCGATTATCATTTCGATCATGTCAGGATTCATGACTCGTGCTGTGAAATTTATAACGACTTGGCGACTTCTCCATTGAAAATTCTTGTATTCTCAGGAGATTTCCCTTCAGTTAATGGTAATCGTTTGATACTTGATTTTTTCAATGCCAATAATGTTAGTGGAGCAATTAATGATTCAATGTTCACGATACATAAACGTCAAAATGTCGATGTTTCAAGCGATAAAGTTATTCGATTCAAAATCGATGGGATTAATATGGGTACAGTTAGTTCAAATAACCCCAATTCCAAATTCAATTGGATTATAGGTGGCAAAGCTCAAGTATTGGCCGATATCAAATTCCCCAATGAAGAACAGATTTTGGAATCAGATTACAATCGTCTAAGTCGAGTATTCCTGGAAATTGTCAACGACTTGAGTAAAATGACCTCGAAAGACCAGCTGGCTGGTTATGAGAATACTGTCGATGACAAGCAATTACTTAAAGGTGCATTAGCAGCTATTTACCACACCTTCACCAAACCAGAAGAAGCCGACCCAAAGTCGCCTTACATTGTTGTTGATTTTAAACTCAAATTTTCTGATTTGAAGGCTAGTTTACCGCAAAATTTACCAAATTCAGCATCGAACATACCATTTGTTTCGTTACATAATTTGCGATCGTTAATCCAATTAGTCAATGAAGGGGACTTTACCGATAACCCGATCACCATTAACACTACGGTAATTGAGAAACTTTCCGATTTGTATAATATTTCTGATATATCAACCACGAAGATTTTTGATTCGATAGTCAGTGATATCTACGAAGATTTATTGAAAATGGTCAAACAGCATGAAACTAAAATAATGACTGAAAAATCGAATTCGTGGTCGCATTCAATCGCAAGTCAATTGTTATTATTAGGGTTAGGTGTTTTGGTCTAGATAAGAACAAGTTTTATTTTGAAAATAGACTTGATGAATTACGCTATTTATTTATTTATAATACACATATAAACATAAACTTATTCCTTCTTCTTCTTAATTAAGGGAACTTCTATTTTATTCCCTTTCTTACCCATTATGTCATCTATTAGATCAGAGTCCAATACTTTGGCTCCAATCCCGAGCAATTGTCCTTTCTTTCGATGATCTAGTATTGACGATTTCCCTGTATTTGCTGGCGTAGAAGTGGGTTTCCAGCCCATTCCTCGCAACATTGCAGCACCAAATTGCTCAACTGGCACTTTTGTATACTCTTCATCAGAATCTTCATCGGGCGCATCTTCTATAGACTGCTGGAAGTTATCCTCAGTTCTAATAACAAGTTTATCGCCACTGTCAACTTTATCATTACTCAAAAGAGATTGCCGAATTTCATCGTCTTGGTTCTGGGTCTTGACTTCTTGGTGTTGGGAAATAACTATGTCTTGCTTTTTATCAAAGTGTGTGATACCATACAGTAGTTTTGCTTTCTTTTCTTGTCTAATCTTGGCTTCCAAGTCCTCTTTGGAATGTTGGTTAGGCATGGGTCGTTTCATTCCTTTACGTAAATCCACCGGAACTATAACCATTGGACTCGATTTCTTTACACCTATAGCAACCTTTCCGGTCATAGCACCTTTCTTCCCGTCAAAGGAATCAATGGTTGTAATCTTGCCTTCATCGTCAGATTCATCAGACTCATGTAACAATCCAGTATTTTTAGCAACAAATTTCTTGTTTGAACCCAAAGTAACCTTGGTCAGGGTTAAACCATTCTGTTTAGAACCATCCTTCCCTGTCTTCTTCAAGTTTAACAGGAATCCAGCCATGTTAGAGAAGAATTAATACTAAACAATCCTAAACCCATCGCCGCACCCTACGCGTAATCGCGAACCAAAATCAGTTCCAGTTAGTTTAGAAGAATACAACAACAGATAAATGGGATGGAATCGCAAACGAGAGATCGCTCCCCATCCCACGCTGAACTAGAGGATCTGGAATATACTAATCTATTTGCTAACCCGCCGTTGGCTGCTATGAGACCTGTTTCAGACTTTGATAGCGAAATTACTGATGTTGATACAGAACCACATCCATTTATAGAGGTAAAACCTACAAGTATACATTCTTTACTTAGTGGAGGATGGAAGAAAAAGAAAGATGTTAGAAATGTGCTACCTAAAGTGGAAGATTTACCACAAACTAATAATCTTATGTCGGTCTTAACTGGAAAACAATCGGCTTCAAAGAAACGGAATGAATTAACAAAAGCTATGAAGTTGGTACAATCGGAAGATCTTACAGGCGATGAGATATCAGATAACTTCGATAATTCTTTCACAGAACTGAAAAGTATTGATTATAGACGCGATCATGATGTTGTACAGTTGGAGAAGAAATTCTTCCCTGACGCCAAAAGTATATCCTCTAAAGACCTTTTCACGAAACTCCGACGGGAGTCAAAGGTCGTGGAAATTATTCAAGACACTGTTCCAGAAAGTGTGCCTGAGGTTATCACACTAGATGACGATCCGATTAAGGAACAAGAGAATAAAATGTACGGATCACAAGCAAAACGAATATCCACCAAAGACTTGTTACGTCCAATGACTAAGAAAAAGCAAATGTTCGTATGCTTAAAGGTAAATTCTACTGTGTTGCAAGAAATAAAAGCAAACGATAACCCATTTAAAGTCAAAGGTAATACAAATGGTAAATCTTCCAAGAATTCTATTTTCAAATCAATGATGAATCAGCAAGCTAATAATACAGTTAAGAAGACCCCCTTGCAAAAATTGAACGAATTGGACCCACCCATACTTAATTATAAAGATTTTCATATTTATGAGCCAACAACATGTTTTCATTCCAATGATTATTTGTCGGCTTTACCCCTTCGATTTCCTAGCAAAATTGACACCAGTGGCGTATTTGAATTCATTCCACACTCTGATACATCGCAAACGTACCCGTCAACTACTTTAAAATCAAATTCTGACTTGATAGGGTTAATCAATCTGAAAATTCCCAATTGGCAATTATATCCCCAATTGACTACGATTGTTGATAGATTTATTACCAAGAAATATCAAAAGACCTCAAAACTCTGGATAGAATTGTTTAAACCTGAATTGAGTTCTGGCCTCATGATGGCAGATAGTAATGTTACTCAAATACAAAATTGGATAAACAATTCATATGCATTATTGAAGGCAAACTCATTAAAACAACCACGTAATGTCTTACTCCAACAACGAAAAAAGAAAGAATCGAATAAAAATAGTTTCAATGGATTTATTGTTGACGATTCGCTTGGTGATCTTGATGATACCGAATCTGATGAAGATATTTTCATGCCGTTGTTGCTCATACAGGGCTCGACCGGCTCTTGTAAATCTACTGCTATATACTCTGCTATGAATGCTAACAATGGCTATGTATTCGAGATTAATACCGGAGTTAATCGTGGTCGAAAAGATATATATAACAGTCTTAAAGAGTTTTGTACTACTCAATTGGTGCACAAACAAAACGAATCGAAACAATTCCAAAGGGGTTTAGTTTTGTTAGAAGATGTTGATATTTTGTTCGAGCAGGACAAGAGCTTCTGGCTGGTTGTTCAAGATATTTTAAATATATCTCGAAGACCTTTGGTATTGACGTGTGAAGATTTGAGTGCAATTCCAAAATCCATTTTGGATCATGCGACTGAAGAAGATTCTATTATTCGAGTAGATGAGAATCAGGTGTCAAGATCATTGATTTTCGATTATTTATGGATATGTTCCTTTAGTCAAGGGTTTATATTCTCTGATTGCACATTGAATAACATTATTTCATCGTCATACAATGGGCATAATTATGATTTGAGGAAATGTTTGATGGAGTGTCAAATGGTTTGTCAAGCATCTCATCACCCAGAAAGTGGTGAATTGGCAGTTTTTGAAAAGCTTGCATCACAACCAGAGACGGAACAACCCGATCTTGATATTCTTGCACAAAAACTAGAGAGCCTATCCTGCGCTGATGTCATTAAAAATAACACGATATCATCCTTCACTCATGAAACAATGTTTAATGAGTTTGTTGATCTATATCTTATTGACGAAAGTACAAAGTTAACACAAAGTACATTAACATATGAATTAAATATTGGAGATTATATCTATAAATCTATTGATCAAAATAAAGACATGAATATGGACCAGCCAAAACCAAACTTCACATTCAACCAGATGAGACAGCCAGTGCTAAACTTTATCGGTTCACGATCTAAGAAAAAACCTAAATTTATTCAAGACATGTTACCTATTACACGTTCAACAAGGTCTCAAATACTGTTCGATGATAATTTTGAATTGGAATTCAATGTTCCAACCATTGTTGGTATTCCGGATACATCATTTCTCAACCATTCAACCCAGACTTCATTTGTTCTTGATTTGTTGCCACATGTGCTCGAGTGGATATCGTACCAGCAGTTCCTCAACCAAGAAGAAGAGGAAACTTCACGCAATGGTACCGAGTTTTTCAAATCAGCATTGTACCGGGATTTTCAAGATGTCACCTTGGATATCAATAGATATGTACCCAACCAAATCAAATAGCATATAACGACTCGCATATACATTATAGACAACAAAAGAATGTAGGATAATTTAAAGGCACCCAAAACATTCAAATCAATCTTGTTCTTGATTTCACAACACCTCCACCAAATGACCTTGACGCCAAATGTTGGAAATCGTTCGCTTGTAATCTTCTCCATGCTTCTTCAATATGGTGAGGCTGGATTGGTTTTGAGGTTTCATCGGGTTTATCAAAAAGATACTTCCTTTTCTGAGGTTTAGGTTTTTCTTCAACCTTTTGCTTTCTTGATTGAATCAAACGTTCTTCTGAATTCTTAATCAACATTGCCTCTTCTGTCAATGAACATACAATTTCAAAAGTCAAGAACCCAAGGATATCAATGACATCGTCGTTTGGTCTTGAATCACACAATTGAGCAATCTGGGCCCATTCTCTAAATCTCTTGGCTTTTCTAAATGTGAAACTGGCTTGTCTACATTCAGACCAATGGACATATTCTTCTCGGGTCATATTTTTAGTTCTATCATCTGCCATTTTCAATCGTTTCAACGAAGCAATAGACGCGGCCTTCTCGTCGTCATCTACTGTTTCCTGTTCCTCTGCAGTCTCCAAATGTTGTTCGGTAAACATGAATTGTAATTCCCAAGGTAACCTAATTTTTGATTTCTTATAACGACTCAACATTTTCGAAGAGTCATTACCAGGTCCAGCAGCTGGTGCGTTTGCACCACTACCACTACTTCCACCAGCAGCACCAGCATCATTTTCTAATAACTCAGTTCCTCCAGTTTCTTGATCTTTAGCATTTTTACGAACATCTTTCCAGGATAAATAGGTTCTTAAACGATTAACTTTGGCTTTATCGTGTCTGATTAAGAAAATGACATCCTCGGACGAAATTGATTTTGTTCCTCGAGTACCAGCGGTTTTAGTAGCTTGAACCAAGATTTCAATCACTTGACCTCGTACAATATCTTCGATTATAGACGTAGTTTCTGGTGGAGGTTCATTGGATTCACCCGATACAAACATCATCTGCTGTATTTCCATACGATACTTGTACTTGTTATCATTGGAAGCCATTGTAAAGATGGTTTGATTGATATTGAAGCCTGGTACTTTCCTATTAGCAGCCTATTGGTGATACCATACAAAATCCAAGCCGGGTAACTTTCAAAATAAATCATCCTGCATATAAGTTTTGGTAGAAATTTTCCACTACAAATAGGAAAATTTTATTTGTATAATTTATATCAATTCAACCAGGAAAACAACAATCAATCAGCTAATAAAGTGTATGTACTAGAAACTACAACCATAACTATTGATTAAATGATGACAAGAGTGCATTTGGCTCGAGGCTTTTTGCCGATGTGGAAAAAACCAAGCTACCTTATTTAATTTGTCTGACAATCATAAAAATATATTTTATTAATAATTTTTCAAAAACTAACATAATAGGTTAATATGATTAAAATACCAGTATTGTAAATTTATTTTATACCACTTTTTTGTAAAAGTTCGACTATTAAGTTGGAATTTTATTAAAATGTGTTATCGAATAGAAATTAATTGTTGAAAGTGTAATTGAAACTAGAGTGTTTGTTTTCTGTGTAAGATTTTACTATCCTGTTGGACGATTTACCTTTATTTTCATTTTATTAAAATCTGTTATCGAATAGAAGTAAATAGAACTGCAAACAAATTTCATTGTTTGTGGTTGAATATTTTGCAATGAAACATCTCGTACGTTTATTTACCTTTTATTTTTGTCACCTTTGTTTTTGTTTCAGTTTCTATTCTTCTTTTTATCAGACCATTCTACTGTACTTCAATGCTACGGCATTTCAACGGTCTACTAGACCACAACTCTCTATAAAAGATCGGCGATTTAAGTTGCGTTTGTAGGTTAGGCACGAGTAATACTCGCATACTTCATCAGCGCAATGTGGTGATGAAAACTGCAAGGTTAGAGCAGACCATGTTTCACAGGTATGCAGACCAATGACAGAAACATATTTTTTTCACTATGAAATGGAATTTTTCAACATGTAATTATATATCAACTGCATGATCATCGAGATAAATGAGGCAGTGGACCTTCGGACTTTCGTAATTATTAACGAGAAACATGAAATTGATTTATAAAATATTATCGATCTCATTGGTTATTTTTTTATTCAAGGTGAGTGAAGACGGTGAATGACCACTTAGTAGGATGCATATGTAGAGCCACGTTTCATCTGGGTTGTGATTCAGTTTATGCTGACTTTATGTCGGCTGTAGAGGCTGGGGCCGGGTATTTTCCGATGATGCATTCGGGGGTATTTCAATATGGATAGAATTACGACATTGAACTGATTGCAGAGATTGGATTAATTGAAGTCCGAATATTCATATTCGCTAAAGCTTGATAAGGATTGGTTGGAATATGAAATTAAGATACACATTAGATGTACTCTCGAATGGGTTGGTCCTTGAGCTTAGTAAGCTTGGTAATGGTTACGGTTGCTAGTAAATTACTGATTCCACTGGTTGGTTATATGCAACTTGAACAAGGGTCTCTTCTTCTTCAAAAAATAGAACAGACGTTGGATCATACGCATTTATAATTATAGATATTGATATCATCATCAATAAACTTGAATATATTCTCCAAGAAGAAGGCAAATTCGATGAAATGGTGGAGAGAAAGATTCTACTTGTTTTGATGGTAAATAGCTCAAATTTAGTCTAGTAGCTCGCTTCATAGACTTACGCTGTAATGGTAATTCAGGTGATTGACCATAGGTTGTCACTATAATATAATCAACGCAGTGAATTCAAGTCCGCTAGCTAATGTTTTCCAAAATTAATGTACAGCCTGACTTTCATTACATTATCGTCGACCAACTATTCTCAAAGAAGTCAGTGAATTATATATTATCATTTGGATTCGTCTAAAGGAGCTATCATATTACATAAGTAGTATTTGAAGAGGGGGGCATTGTACTGGATTACATTATTCTTCCTATCGATCTGAATATATATGTTTGGGAACTTTGTTAACATTATCCACAAGTCCAAAGTAATATAATTAAATATAGAAGATTCGAAATCATCTACTGGAAAATTAAACCAGTTTGGAGGATACCTCCACCCCCACTCTCGATTATTGGCGAGTACAGACAACCAATACTTTCGCATCTCATGCAATACAATAAAAGATTCAAATACAACTCACAATATATTGCCAAGTACATGCAACCGGCTCCGATTCAATATACTGTCCGGTCTCCGTGGTGATACCCACCGGATTAAAATAATATTTTATACATACTTGGTGAAAAATTACCGATTTCAATGATAGAACATCTTACGAGTAAGTTCTCTATAGTAATTGCTTGGTGAATATCCTCTGTGACACCACTCTCCCCTAGTTTACGCCAACTTCCCCCGATTCTAATTAATTATCCGCTCCGCTACATCAAACCATCAATTCACTAGAATGGTAATCCAGTTTAGGAAATACACCCAGGCCGGCATATAAAATATTTCTCCGACGTTTTTCAAATCCTATTGGTCCTACCATAGAATAGTTAAACATAAACCGATAAAATGCCGGTGTCAAGCTAGGTCTGACAATCTCGTGTGGTATACTTACCATTTAACGTCTCGGATCAATTTCCTTTTTTGATTCCCCAGGTTACTCGGAAAATTTTGTGAAAATATTTGGAATGTCCTTGCGTATACGAACCCAATCGAGTAAGGTTCCCGGTGGGCATAATTGAAAATGGGCATATATAACAAACGATATCACCATATTTATATTCATTATTCAGATAATTAACACGATGAGTCAATTAGATATTGAAGATGTTTTAACCAAGTTAACTTTGGACGAGAAAATCGGGTTGTTAGCGGGTGCTGATAATTGGCACACTATGGGGGTTCCTCGCTTGGGAATTCCGAGATTGAGGGTTTCAGATGGTCCTAATGGTATTAGGGGAATCAGATTTTTTGAGTCGACGCCATCGAATTGTTTTCCATGTGGTACCGCATTGGCAGCTACTTTCAATAAAGAAGTTTTGAGAAATGTGGGTGAATTGATGGGCCAAGAAGCTAAGATTAAAGGTGCTCATATCATCTTGGGTCCAACATGTAATATCTTGAGATCTCCCGTCGGCGGAAGATCTTTTGAAAGTTATTCCGAGGATCCATTATTATCCGGTTATGCTGCAGCAAATATTGTTAATGGTATTCAATCGGAAAATGTCATTGCTTGTTTAAAACATTTTGTTTGTAATGATCAAGAGGATGGTAGATGGAAAGTCGATACATTGGTTACTGAAAGGGCATTACGAGAAATTTATCTTAAACCGTTTGAAATTGCTATTAGAGAAAGTGACCCCCAAGCATTGATGACTGCCTATAATAAAATCAATGGTACCCACGTATCCCAAGATAAAAGGATCTTAACAGATATCTTACGTAAAGAATGGAACTATTCGGGAGTAACCATGTCCGACTGGTTTGGTATTTACAGCACCAAGGAAGCCTTGGATGCTGGATTGAATTTAGAAATGCCGGGTCCAGCAAAATTCAGAAATCTTGAAGTCGTCAAGCATATGGTTGCTTGTAATGAAATTCATGAAGATGTCATTGACGAGAATGTCAGAAAAATGTTGGTTATGATTAATCATGCTTTGGAATCTGGAATTGAAGAAAACGCTATTGAAGGTTTTAATGATAGTCAGGAATCCAAAGATTTATTAAGGTTAGCTGGTAACGAATCGATTGTTTTATTGAAAAATGAAGGAGTTTTACCTTTGAAAAAATCGGAGAAATTGGCTGTAATTGGTCCTAATGCCGATGCATGCAGATATTCTGGTGGTGGATCTGCTAGTTTAAATGCTGGGTATACCGTGACTCCTTTACAAGGTATCAAAAATAAATGTGGTGATGTCGAATACACTATTGGGGCCGAATTAGATAAAACCTTACCCGATGTTGGTCATTTAGGACAATTCCACGGTAAATTTTATGATAAACCAGCCAGTGACGACAGTAGAAAACTTTTGGATGAAAGATCATTTGCCACTTCAAAATTACATTTAACTGATTATATTAATGAAAAATTAACCGGGAACTTATTCTTCCTTGATATAGAAGGATCGTTTACTCCAGAAATATCTGGAGATTATAACTTTGGATGTGCAACGTTTGGTACTGCCCAAATATTTGTTGATAATAAACTTTTGGTTGATAATAAAACCAAACAAACTGCTGGTGATGCTTATTTCCTTGGTGTGGGGACTAGAGAAGAACGAGGCCAATTATACTTGGAAAAGGGTCAAAAATATTCCATTCGTGTTGAATTTGGCTCGGCTCCTACTTATACTTTACCTATCCCTTATGACGACAAAGGTGGTGTGTTTTTTGGTTGGTCTAGGGTATTAAACCCTCAAGATGAAATTCAAAAAGCTGTCGAGATTGCTAAGAATGTTGATAAGGTAATTTTGGTAGTAGGTGTTTCGAAAGAATGGGAATCCGAAGGGTTTGACAGACCAAATATGGATATTCCAGGTTACACCAATGAATTAATCCAAGAAGTTTGTAAAGTTAACAAACAAGTGGTAGTTGTGAACCAATCTGGATCTCCAGTAGCTATGCCATGGATTAATGAAATCCAAGGGTTAGTACATGCGTGGTTTGGTGGGAATGAAACAGGGAATACTATTGCGGATGTATTATTTGGTGATGTTAATCCTTCAGGTAAATTGTCAGTAACTTTCCCCGTCAAATTTGAACATAACCCATCTTATATTAATTACGGATGCATGAATGGTCAAGTTTTGTACGGTGAAGACGTTTATGTGGGGTACAGATATTACGAAATGATTGATAGAGAAGTATTATTCCCATTCGGTTACGGGTTATCATACACTTCTTTTGGATTCACGAATTTGAAGGTAACCAGTAATAAAGAGCATGTTACCATTGAAGTGGATGTAACAAACAACGGTGAAATTGCTGGATCTGAAACCGTTCAAGTATATATCAACCAAGCCAATCCTTCCATTACTAGGCCAAAGAAGGAATTGAAAGATTTCAATAAGGTTTCGTTAGTCCCAGGTGAATCTAAAACTGTTAAATTGGAAATTAGTTTGAAAGAAGCTACTTCATATTGGAATACCTATAAAAAACAATGGATTTCAGAAAAGGATATTTATAATGTATTAGTAGGTAATTCCTCCGATAATATTGCTTTACAAGGTACCTTTGAAACTGAGAAAACAAACTATTGGTTAGGTTTATAATTGTGTAATTACAAAATGCTGCTGTAAGTATTGGCATGTTTTATAGTTTGATACATATAAAATATTTGATTTAATAGTTAAATCTCTTCAAGAGTAGTAATTTCCACTTTGTAGAATCAACGCTAGCTTCATTTGAATCCTTGGAGGTTAGGTTCCTCGGCGTTATAGCAAAAACCTTTTTTGCTAAAACAAGTAATCAATGTAGTCGCGCTTGCCTTACAAGTCGTATTTCTCTTGCTTAAAGAAAAAGATCGACCCGCGTGAGAAAGATCAACCATTTATGTTCTCTCAGTAACATACAATAAACTTATTCGTGCCACATTACTTGAATAGGAACCTTCTCAAAGTAAAAGTTGATTAAGTATAATTTAGGTTTGAGCGGTATATACTTTAACAAATTTTACCACCATTGTATATAATGTAATGAACAAATAAACTTCTACTGTAAGGATGATAAAACAATAATATCAATAAGATGGGGTTACCTGATGCAAGACATTATTTAGTAACATACCGGAAGAAATAAACAGATTTTGTTAGATGTTTGGCGTAGTCGTTTAAACGAAGATGTCAACTAAAACTTGTCGTGTATTTGCATTTAGCATCTTTTTCCATCAAAAATTAAAGATTATTGATAATCATTAGCCCACGGGTGACATCGGCCATCGGTCCTCTTTTCTGAGAGTGATGTTTACTATTACTATATCAGTTAATCTGACAGATGAGGCTTTGGGGGATCGGTTGGAGGTTGTTGTATTTGACAAGCATTATTACCGGCTATGCATCAAATATATTTGGCGGGTTTTGCAATAAACTTTTACGAATTCTTTGCAATCGTTTATCTAGATTTGCATTTGAAGACTACTTTGTTTGAATCGACTAAAACATACGTTGTATGTAATATGATGCATTTGCAGACAAGCTAATATTCCATGAATAGATTTTCTCGAGCAATTAATATTCTGCACTCTAGTTAATATTATTTAATATTTCACCGTGAATTACGGTGCTATATTGTCCTCATTCTCGAGGGTGAATATGAGTACCAAATTTCATAACCCCCTAACATTTGTTTACCAACAGAACTAGAACATTAATAGATCAAGCATTTAGGTGTGATACAAAAATTAGGTAAATTCCGGAGAAGATTCCGCCTAAATGTAAAATACTTAACAACTTAATTAAACTTGGATTTATTTTTACGAATCTGTTTGATAAATCAAAACCTTGTTTTCTCGCCACGATTAATATTCTCAATCAACACATATCATCTAATGTGCATAATTTTTCTCCCATCTAAATTGCTTGTTCAGTTGCCTGATGAATTATAAATGTAAAACCGTGTCAATAGAATTTTGGATTTCGGGAATTTAAGATTATCGGCAATTGCAGACCACTGATGAATACCCATAATATCTCTAAATTTAACCGGTAGGACATATTGTAGATTAATCCCCCCGAGATAATATATTAGGATACATGCCAAAATATAAAAAGTTTAATCCATGATTAGCGTTTTTGTTGACTTTGATGAGTGGGGCAGAACATCTAAGGGTAAACAATTACAATTGAAATCAAGGTTAAACTTGATTTGAACCAAGGGATGAATTTAAGTTATGGCTGGAAGTGACTTATCAATTCACTGACGGTATGGCGTGGCCTTGGAACTGCTGCAATCACCAACCTTGAAATGATTGATTATATTTAGGCTATTTTTTTGTTCATCCATTCCGACTTCTAATATTTAGGAGAAGTCGGAGTTCCTTTAGCCGTGGGTCAACCCTACCGCTGGCAAGATCCAAGACGGGTCCGCCAAATTTCCGATAACTGTGCGTGGCTGGAATTATGTGCATTGAATTGCTTCACTACGTAAATCCATTGTTCGATCCCATTGTTCGATTCCATTGTCCAACCTTGGAAGAAAAATAAGTCTGAAAGAATGGGACATCCTATCTATATCCCCAAAACTCTATCTACAATTGTTAAACTGCATTCTATTTGTTCGAGTACATGAACCTTGCTAATCTTGATGTTTTCACAAACCATTTAAATTTTCACGATCGTTACATCAATTGGGACCAAACAACATTGAAAGTTGGTCTAGCTTCGAAAACAATAGCATTTACCACACAATGGCGTGTAGCATGTGCAATTCTTCCATGTACAGTTCGAATAAAATGATCAGCTACCCTGCAAAGTGGCTTGATTTGTATGCTCATGATCCATTTGATTATGTACAACAATGAATGTTGCACTGAAAGAAGAAAACATCAATAACCGACTACAATATGAACGAATCGAGACAATGCAGACAATCATATTTTTGACTTAATCACAATCGCTTACTTATCATTTATAATAAACTTGCTGGTTATTACCATCAGATGAGATAATGAATTATCATCATTTTACATGATGCACATGAACTAATATAGATAGATAATAATATATTTTCTCATGCATGAGAAAATATCTCATTATTTTAACCTGTCGTACGTAGAGGTAATACAAGATACAAAATCGCACTTGAAATCTAATGCTGATGATCATAGCCCTCCTCATTTTGAAATAGTTGGCGAATCAACAGATTTCATCTCACCTGGAATCGAAGCTAGAAAAATAAATCTAGAAAATTACTTAAAACTCGGTTAAAATATTGACCAGAAACCTAATTTCATATACTGCTATCTATTATTGACTTACATTTAACTCAAGTTTCTAATTACTAGAGTGACATGGGAAGGATCAAGGATCTTTCAACAGTTCTAACTAAATTTCTTATTTACTTTTGGTATACCCTTTAGTTAGAACTTGCATGAACGAGGTGGAAGGATCTTAACTATGGTGAAGTAGAACTTTGCAGGTTACCGATATTATTTATAGATATTATCACGAATCGATTTTTGTGGTACATGGGAAAAAAGGAATGGAAATTATTATCTACCTTTTGTGTGATTGTTGCATCTGCTACATTACTTACATGATAAATAATTTATTGAGACAAATTTAAAACATCAATAAAAGTCTTTTCTATATATATGTATCTCTAGAGAATACAATATTTATTATTCAAAGATTATTATTTTATATCTGTATACATATTTGTGTGTATATCTATACGCAAATATATACATAGAACATTATCGTCTTTAATCAATATTTTTTTTTTTTGTTTTTCCTACTTCAATGAGTTATGAATAGTGAATTAACTCGAAATCAGAAATTAATATATGATTTGTTATCACTTAATTATAATATATTGAACTATACCAAACAATGCTTCACTGATTTAAATGACAAAATTTCGTCATTGATTCACCAAGATTTCCAGTTGCAATTATCACCAACTTTATTATATTCCATCGAACAAAAATTGAATTTGATACAGAAATACTTACAGAGAATAGCTCAATTGACCAAATTTGATGAATTGAAGGCGTTTTACTTGAAAATTTATCAATTCATTCACCCAGACTACTTGGAAATTGAAAAAATTATTGTCGAGTTGAATACTACTGCCCAGCAAACTAAGTTGCCGGGGCTAATTATCAATTTCGTCTTGCCCCAAAAATTGTTGTTGACTATCAATTTCTTAGACACCAATGGCGATTGGTTACAAGAAATCGACTTGCCGGCGAAGCAGTTAACCGTGAGAGACTACTTGGACGATTTACCGATATGGCAATTGAATTACCAAATTTTATATAACAGCATCATCAATTACCAACGCATCTACATTAAACCAAACCAGCTGGAATTGTTCTACATTTCATTATCCAAAGAACTAACTTATAACCCCGATATCAACTTGAAATTCGAATACAGCTACAAAAATACCATCTTGCAATCAATCATTGATGCTGAAATTGAGCAATCGCCCCAATCGTTTGACGACTTCCAGATTCACGTCCTCGACTTACTTGAAATCTTGACTTTCCACCTCGACTCGTTCCCCAACATCATTAACTTGATCAATATGTTTGTCAAGATTTTCCAGGGTAAAGTCAAATTTGCTATAAATAACTTAAATATTACCAGGATTGATTATACAGCCAATGTCGACGATTTACATCTGTTTTTGAATGCTCAAATTATCACCTTATCCCAAGAGTTAATCGTGTCGGGAACGAGGGGTTTGGCTAACCCAGCAAGATACAATGAAATCTTTAAAGTTTTGCTCCTATTCAAACAATTATTGGATAAATTGAATTTGACCAAGATACAAAATTTACATGAATTGGATAATATCTACTATCGCGATGAAATATACTTTATGGAAATCTTGTTGAATTATAAGATTAGTCTCGACAATTTCTTGAATTTCATGGCACGATGTGATCATAACGTCGAAAAGATTATTTATGACAAAAAGGACGAGTTCGATGAATTTGATGGATTGATCAAAGATTGTTTCTTCGACTTGAATTACTTCACTCAAAGGTTTGATTGGGAAATGAAATTGGTCCAGGAAATGGATAAATACCACGATTAAGAATAAATAGTATTGACTTGATTGAAAGTCGAAAAAATAGCATATTTCGATAGTATTGGCATTCAATATCAATATATAGTCCCACATACTATTCTTTAATATATTAAAGAGCAACACGCTTGAACTATGTATTTAAATTTACGCAATTGTAAGAAATATCCCTACCGTAATATAGGGTAGTACCCATTAGTTTAACTAATAAAGGAAAGACTGCCATATCGCCCACCGATCTATATCAAATAATTACTATTTGTTTTTCTTTGCTTTTTTAACTTATTTAATTAATGTATAATATCATAATCGTAATCATAATAAACAAAATTCTCCAGGTCTTTTGCAAACCAAGGGAAAACCTCTCTCAAAGAAATTTGCAACCGATTTTATCTAGATCTGCTGAGATCACCAATCTAGCTTATTCTTGCCATTTTTACTCCTGATGTCGGTTCGTTTCCATCACACAAAGACATTGTCCATGTGATATTTGATCAAGATGAAATCGCCTCGAGTTTGAGTGGGCTTTTCAATGTAGCCTCGTTATCTAGCTCCTGTAAGTAGTGTCGCAAGTCTTCACCAGCTTTGGTACTTTGCAATTGATTGCAGGATGCATTTTGCGTTTGTATTGGCAACCTCATGCAAGTGAAGGATATTGACTTGCCTAATCTTGATTAAAAGATGAAATCTTCAATGGACAAATATTGACTGATGATTTACCCAATAACTAACCAAGAGAAACCCACCCCACCACATAGTGATACGTAATTCCATTGTAAATGCAAAAAATAATTTGGCCAACAAGTTTTTAACCTTGCTTGATCCATAAAATTATCTTATGGTAGTTTCTGTGAAGCAAACTACTTCTTTGCTATAATTCCCAACGCTCTATAGAACTAATAAATATCTACTTCCTCCATTGTTCAAATCCAGAAAAATTGGCAAAACAATCCGTAGAGGAGGATCGACCCACAACTTTAACTTACAATTTTATAAACCTTCTTATTCTCAAGGTTGAAAAATTCCCTTTTGTGAAGAATAGTTGAGATTAAATATAATCGTCAAACAATGATTGGAAGTTGTTGACAAAAGTGAACTGCTTGAAATTAAACCATTAAGAGCAAATTTTTCAATAGTATTCGCTTATCTTGATTTCGCGCTACTACTGCTAGTACAGTTGTTTTGTGATGATTCCGGTATAGTTATCTGGAAATATAGGAAATATTGTTAGCTCTGTTTGTTTTAAGATACATTCAGTATTTTCAGGGAGAAGAATCTGAATGATTTCCAAAGTATTCGAAAACAATTAAATTAAACACTCTGATCAAGATACATTTTGATACAAGAAGAGATAATCACAGCTAGTGTGATGGGCGACATCGTTAGACACAATAGAGTACCTTGATGCTTGTTTGGAATAATCAACATCACAGATGGTTGATTATTTTACCAAATATCAGAAATGTAAAACCGGAATAGTTATCATTCCCAAGCTATATTATATTTACACGAGTTAAAGAGAAATGGGTTTGATTAATTATAATAGGCTACAACTTGATAATGTGATCTGGGCTAACGTACCACTTTCAACATTTACCAAATTAGGTAGACAAGAATAATATATTTACATGTAAGTGAAGATAAAAATAACAAGGTTTTAATCAAGCAGACCGAATGAGCAGATGATACGAGCGTATTATTTGTACTTGGTTTTCCAATTGGCACTACAAAACAAGTATATTGTGAAGACAATTCTTGAAGATTGCTTACGAAAAACGGTACTTTCAAGTTTCACGATGGCGCATATCGTAAATGGCACCATTTTTGAAAAAGGATATTATTGAGCTGTACCATGAATTATCATAGTACGTTTAATAAATAATAATAATAATAATAATAAAAGTTATTTTACAGAAGTTAGGATTTTTGCAATGTCATTAAAACAGTCTGAACGAAATCAGTCGAAGGTGAATTATTTTAATGGTTCGAGATCATACAAATTACAACACGTCAAGCATGTCTGAAAAGATTCAACCTGTAAAAAAAGGAAGACATAATTAGTCTGTTTATAACTTTACCGAATTAAGTTTTAGACGAAGTGCTGGTGATATGAACTTGCAAAAAAATCAGCAGATTATGAAGTACTGATGATCAATACATGGAAATAAATGAACATTCGAAAATGAAACTATCAATTAATTGTGCTTTCTTCCCGAAAATATCAACTTTAGCCCTTAAATAGATCTTGTTTCGATGATGGACAAACTCGGGTAAAATTAAGAATTTTCATAGCCAAAATTAGACGACCAAAATTAACATGGAATTTATCATAATAGATCAATGAATCTCATACTGCAATTGAAGAATTAATGTATGTAATGAAGAATAGTGATGACAATTTCATTTAGGTCAAACTTGAGAAATGAAAAAGTCAAACTAAAATAGAAAGTTAAATTATTGATGATAAGGGAAATGAATATATCTATAAATCCACCACATTAGGACAACTGACATTAAGAAAAATAGTCAAGGTATGCATGGTGCATGGTGCATACCGTTAAAAATTAACAATCAAAATGGCTGATGTAAAGCTTTGCATATTGAGGCTGCCATAGAAATTTACAAAGTAGAAGGTTTTCGAAAAAGGTGCGAGAACAAATAGAGAATACCACAACATAGATATGTTCACTCTGATGATCATGGACGAGAATTTATCTTGCAACATATATCAAATATACACCTGAGAAACAAGAAAAAACATTGACACCAGTAGTATGTTTAAAATATAATCACGATTGGGTTTAATCACAATTTCAATTGATTGTTTTTCTAGTCGGAAGAACCTACTAGTTCAATATTTTTCTATCCTACTAGAAATGCAGTTTCTAGCCACTATATCCATTTACCACATTTTCAATCATTTGCCTGGACTTTTGACTGAAATTTACACCCAAGCTATCTTTTTTTTATACTTTTTAATAACCTCGTTGAATAGAAAAGAGTTTTCCTAAGCACTATCTACAAAACCTACTTTTGATTCAAGAGTTTATTCTGTTTGGTTTTAATTTTGCAACCATTATCACGTGAGGCACTTTGTGTAACGATCCTTTCGTTATAAGTTGCAACTATTATCGAACTAGGTAAAATCTAGCTAAACTTAATCTTTAAGCATATCTGCCGATAATAGAGGGCATAAGAGGCAGTTTTAATAGAGTTTCCGGTATTTAAACTGGGTTGATTTTGATAATTTGGGAAATTTTGGATTGTTCCAAAAACAAATATGGACATTCCTAACAGTTGATGATAATTAGTTGCAGTAACCAATAAGCAATTGGCTCTGCATCATTCAAGGAGAATGCCAAGCCTGCTCTCGATATTATGCCAATTTTAATGAATACGACCTTTGTTTTTAGATGTTTAGATCAATACTCAGTTTTCAAATTTTATTACTCAGAATATAATTTGGAAAGTATGTAGATTCTCCGATTAGGAACCAAAATTGCTACAAGTTGTTCAATGGATCTAATTACTTTCTCAGTTCAACACAATCTGAGACCAAGAATCAAGGGGTATAAT
This sequence comes from Candida sp. Y128-05E, assembly GCA_037042355.1. Classification (NCBI taxonomy): domain Eukaryota; kingdom Fungi; phylum Ascomycota; class Pichiomycetes; order Serinales; family Debaryomycetaceae; genus Candida; species Candida sp. Y128-05E. The sequence goes on along the minus strand of JAXQKE010000084.1, from coordinate 4,720 downwards.
TGTGTTCTACTAAAGGTATGAACTTGATACTTATTATTCAAACTACTTATAACGAGGATTTACGGTTATTTTGCTATCTGTATAGCTAGAGAGTATATTTATATTCATGTGCATAGTGAATGCCCAAGCATATACCCACCACTAGGTGCAACGAACTTACAAAGAGTTACTGATTTATTTTTCGACTCCACGTCTTTAACATGAGATCCAACCAACTTTTATTCCAGCATGAGACATTCTTATTAATTGTATATTTATAAAATATAGAATACCTGATTTCTTTCCATTATACAGCAATAACCAAGATCAATAAGATACACAAAGCTACCGCCAATATCCCAATACACCAATCACTACCACGTTCTCGATTTTTTTCAATAAAATGGTTAATTCTCTTTACACCTCGAGCTAGTTTATTGTCTACGTTATCTAATTCCTCATCAAACTGATCAAGCATGAACCCTTGTTCTTCTAATTCATTGCCCATCATCGCCGCTTGTTGGTTTAAGTTTCTCATTGTATCGTGTATAGAGTCTAACTGTACGTCTTGTTCTTGAATCATTTCCTGTTGTTGAAATTGATTGTATGACGATTGTTCAAACGGGTTTTCAGGGTTACTTTCTTGACTTATTCGATTAGACATTGTCGTTATTTCTCGAGGTTTATGTTTTTGATTACCTAGAGTTTGCCATTCATTTTCAATATCATTGATATTACGCTTTATATCTTGAAGTATTTGTTTTCTTTTAACTATATCTTGTTTTTTCAACTGAAACTTATCCGGCTGCTGTTCAGATATCTCTACAGCTTGCTGTAAGTCCTGGTATATCTCTTGTAATTCTTGATAATTATTAGTATAATCATTACTTATGTCATTATTGGCAGAATTTGCTCGTTTTTGTTGCAAAATACCTTCTAAGCTTTTAATAGTTGTCCATGCATCGTCTTTTACCTCATTAAATGGATCCATTGGTGTAAGTTTGTACGTTTCTACCAGAGTACAATAATATAATCTTGTCCTTTGGTTTTCTGAATTCGCGTGCAGGGCAAGTATTGTTAACTAACAGAGAAATCAAAACAAGCTCTGGAACCATCAAAACGATAGAGAATATGGACTTGTCAGCAATTACAGAGTCAGCACCAGTGGAGGAGACTACCAAGCCAGTTGAAACCACAAACGGGGATGATGTAACCATGAAACTGGAATCACCTGAAAAATCAGCACCAATAAAACAAGAAACTGAACAACCAGTGTTGAAGAAAGCCAAACTAGATAGCTCTCGAGAAGCATCTGCAGATGTAGAGAGTAATGGTATTCCTGCTCATGGGCCGCCAATGCATGAAATAGTTGGTGGTTCTTCAATAAGACAATACTTGAACAAGAATATGACTAAATATGTGTTGGAGGGATTGAAGGAGGTTGCAGCCAAGAAACCACAAGACCCATTGATATATTTGGGAGAGTATTTGGTGGAGAAAGGTAAGTTGTTAAAAGAAAATGGGAATGACAATTAAGAAATATAAAGATGAAAAAATTAAGAAATAATTGGTCTTAAAAAAAGTACGTGCCAACTTAAACAATCTGGATGTAATGGTAGAACAAGCGCTGATGTCTTGAATGAATTGAGCTTCGATTTTTACTTCATACTCAATCATTTAAATTTCATTTGAATTTCATTCTTAATGACTACCAATGGATTGTCCATATTGAAGGTATCGTAATGTTTGTACTATATGTATATATAATCTATAATGTATTGATTATTTCATCATTTTTAACTGACTGGTGTTGCGGAATTACAATTGTCAACATTGTAGTAACAAAAACCACTTTAACTACTAAGTGTAGTATTGTCTAATCCTCCATTAGAAAAGTACTAATCAACATATAATAAAACAAATATTCTCTATAAAAACCAAATGGTAATCTTAAGTTTTATGTAAAACAAACTATGTTAAAATTAACTTTCTTCTCCGTGAATTAGTATACCAATCAATCCAGTTGATTCAATCAAGTCAACATTGTAATTCTATCCCAAACAAAAATACCTAAACATTACCCCAGAACAAAAACTCATCCCATAACCTTTAACTACTATTACAAAGTCACACCCATACCTATTTACCCAATAAGCTCAACAGTATTCATTGCATCTCCCTTTAATATACCTTAATTAAATACGATACATAACATTTTTTAAATAAAAAAAATCAACTTGAAACAACTACATGGGAAGTGAATACTAATTACCTCATTCCTTGTTCTTCTGATGATTACTATATAACATTCTAGTGTATATGCTATATAATCTACCATAGCAACCCATTACATAATCAATGTAGCAAAAGTCTCATAGTATGGAAAATCAAATGAAGACGCCATCATATAGTAGGAGGAATTCATATCTTTACAATTCTACAACTAAGGAGACATGGCAAAGGCTGCTGCTTCTAATTCACATGAATTAAGACCTTACTATGACCATGACTCTTTTAACGCCGGTTATTCTGTCATATATAAACCTGGAATTGGTTTAATTAATACTGAGAATAATAAACCATTATCATCTTCAGTTACTTCTAGTGTACAGTCGATAAATAATAGTGGCAATAGTGGTATAAACTTTGGTAGCAGAAATTTAGGTATACATGCTACAGATAAGGCTTTAGGTGATAAGAATTATGTTTCTGATTTGGAATTCCAAGAATATTTTGATGTGAACAATTTAATAGAATTGTTCAAGAATCTATTGACTAATTTTGCCAAAAATTATTGTAAAGTTTTGGTATCCCAGCCTTTGGAAATTGTGAGGTTGTACTTACAAGTTGGTAAATTTGATTTTAAGGACTCCCAGAGTTTGGGCTCGAAGAGTCTGAAATCAAAAGCCACCAATTCAACGCAGTCTTCTTTGTTACTTTCTGAGCTCAGTGAAACTGAAGATGATGACGATATTGATTACTTTCTGTCGAATATTGTGGATGTGAATAAAAATAATGAGAAAAAGGATATTGGTAAGGGCGCTAATATTACTTCTAGTCAGATTCAGGAAAACTGTAAGATCCAGCCCATTTCGTTGCATACCATGGACATAATGACATCCATTGTATCGAAAGATGGTCCATTTGCATTATTCAAGGGGGTTAACGCTAGTTTTATCTATTCAACCTTATCGCACACAATCGAGGCCTGGATTACCGGGTTTCTCTCGCCATTTTTAGGTATTCCCGATCCGTTTTTCCTTGATTTGACCCATTCAAATGATCCTTTCAAATCATTGTGGCTTTCGGTATCTGCATGTGTATTAACTGGTTTAATATTAATGCCCTTGGACTTGATTCGAGTTAAATTTATGATTACTCAGTTTAATAAACCCATTGAAATCAAGCAGGAAACAGAAAATGCCCAAGAAGAACTCGTGGTCATTCCAAAATACAACACTAGATCAGTACGTGAATCTTTAAGAAATTATCCCTTGCAATCATTATTAAAACCACCATCTTCAATCACCTTGTTGACAATCTTGCATCAATTTTCCCAAAGTATATTCAGAAAGACAGCACCATATGTTCTATTCATCAAATTCAATATTGACAACTACAGTGCTCCCAATGTTTACACATTTGTCAATCTTTTGCTGTTAATTTTCGAATTCTTCATAAAATTACCGGTGGAAAATTTGTTAAGAAAAGAACAAGTAAGATATTTATTGAAACCAAAAACATTGGCAGAAGACCCAATGAAGGTTTTGACTGTCGAGAACCCTCAGGAAAATTTGGTGATCAACTTTAATGATTATCAAAGCGATCCAAATGCTTCGACATTCACCAAAATTAAACAATTGGGTTTGTTCAATGGTTGGAGAGTTGGTGTACTTAATGTTGTTGGTTTCTGGGGTTATAATATTTTGAAAACCAATAGTGGTGAACTAATCGCAGAAAAATTATAAGGAGTTTAAATGACGGTTATTGTATATATTTTAATGATAAATGGAAATAAATTTGAATATAAATGTAATTCAAGCCCATTCTAAGTATTACGTTTTAACTCGACGATAGCCAGACACGTTTGGTGTGTATAGCTGATTCGTGAATTATCATAAATTTGGGGGTTGGCCTCGTCGACTTGCAAAATGTGAGATTTCATTCGAACATGCATGATGGCTTACCTAGTATGTGACAAAGCTAAAGAAGAGTCGTTCCGAAACAGTTTTGACTTCAATCACAATGTTTACAATCACCAACCCCATCATGTTTTTGGAACGACTCTCTACCATGAATTAACCAATCCGTGGGCCAAAACTAAGTATTCTTCCACAGTTCATGATCTTTATCAAAAACGTCCACAAAAACGCCCATAATAAGCATGTTTAATAACATACATTCCAAACTGATTCAATATCTCATTTGGAACAAACAAACATTTATATTGATCTAAGATCGTAGACAATGATATCATTGATGCTTATTTGGGTCTTTTGGTTTGCCATGGCTGCCATTATGAAGTTTTCACTTCCCCCTCTTTTCTCATATAAGATCAATTATTATCAATTGTTATCAATTTGCTTCTGGGGAATAAAGCATGTTTGGTTTGTGTTGATCAATGAAGAAACATCCTTCAATAGCCGTTTATTAGCGACAGATGTATTGATTAACTTGATTTGGCTATACTTAGTTGCTATTGAAGATATTCACGTGATGCAGTATGACTACAACAATAGAT